>LUCH01002519.1:34946-68112 GCA_013368495.1 Paragonimus heterotremus
CGAGCGCACGTGTGGCGTGAGAACTAGCGAGTCGGACAATAAAGATTATGCTTTATTGAACGCCTTTTCGCTACAATAAGCTAAATAAACATTAGAGTTCAGAGAAATCTCTGGAGTTGTTAGAAGCCAGACAGAAGGTTTATCCTGGCAGTTCACATAATATGTCTAGAAGAGATATCCGTAAGAAGCTGAAACGTAGTCTAAAGGCTGATCGTGAGGCTTGGTTAGTGGGAAAGGTTAGGGAAATGGAGATCGTTTTTGTCTCAAGGAACACCGGCAGACTCTTTAAGCTGATCCGTGCTACTGGTCCCGGGCGACCGTCTGTCAGTGAAGCTATCAGCGAGGCAGATCGCACACTAATTTATAATAAGTCCAGAAGGTTGGAACGCTGGACGGACCACTTTGAGGGTCAATTTAGCTCGCCTCCTGCTTCCGTTGTGTTACCTCTACAAGCCTGTGATGTAACACCCTGGTTGGTAGATTTGGAACCACCCACTGAGACTGGGGTTCGCAATTGTATCTCGGCCCTCAATCGTAATAGTGCTGCTGGTCAAGATGATCTAGTGCCAGTGCTTTTTAAAGAAGGTGGGGATGTGTTAGTCGAGGCCTTGACTCAGCTGTTTCAACTTATGTGGTCGACGGAGACCATCCCTTCGTGCTGGGGTCACGCGATAATAGTTCCTTTATTTGAAAAGGGTATCAGGATATCTTGTGAAAACCATAGGGGAATTCACTCGACCCCAGTCATTTCTAGGGTTCTGGCCTCCATTATACTTCGTCGATTCATTGCTGTTCGGGAGTTAAGCATTAGAGAAGAACAAGCAGGGTTTCTTCCTGACCGGGGATGTATAGATCATATTTTTACTCTTCATCAAATTTTGGAGCAGCGTCATGTATACCGCCTGCCAACAATCACCATATTTCTCGACTGTAAAGGTACGTTCGACTCGGTGGATCGATCTACACTTTTAGAGTCGTTTGAACGCAGGGGTGTACTGACCAAGTATGTGAACATACTGTCGGCACTTTACTCCCATACTTCTGCTCAGTTTAGTGTTTACGGTGAGCTGTCTGACAGTTTCAGCACTGTCCTCTTTCACCATTTTTGTTTACTTTCGTCATGGACGAAATAATGGAGAACTGTCTGCGGCACTCGAGTGATACAGGTGTGGACCTCCTACCTGGTGGAGGGCTGACTGATCTTGACTATGCTGACGATAAGGTTTTGCTGTTTGACAACTTTCATGCGGTACAAGCAACGTTGAACGCAATTTCTCGTTCTACTAATTACTTCAGAATGCGCTTCGCAACCTCGATGTGCAAAGTGCTTCTGCAAGTTTGCTGTGATTACGTAGATTTCGTGTTGGATAATGAAGTTATGAAAGTTGTTGACTGGATTGTATATCTGAGAAGCTTCATCAGCGGCGGCGGCGGAGGTGTAGGGAATGAAATAGAGACGCGTATTTCTAAGGCTATGGCGGTGTTTACCAATCTGAAGCACTTACGGCGACAGAGAGGTATCTCTCTGAAGCTTAAGGGTCGTGTATATCAGAGAACAGTGAGGGCTGTATTACTTTACGGCAGCGAAACCTGGCCAATCAGGGTAGAAGACGTGAACCGTCTTCAGGTGTTTGACCATCGATCGTGTCGGGTGGCACAAACGAGTAAGCAATGAGGAGGTTAGGAAGCGGATGTTTGGCATTGGTTGTCAAACGAGTTCTTTTGTTAAGTCACTACATTTGCACAGACTTAGATGGTTAGGTCATGCACTAAAGGTGCCAACTAGTCGTTTGCCACACCGAGTACTGTTTGCCGACGCTGCGGCCGACTGGCGTATGGTGCGAGGTGGACAAATGATGTCTTGGCGTAGACAAATGAAATGGTTCGCGAAGGGGTTGGTCACTGTAGATCGGGTTCGTCTTCCGGGCTGGAGCCTTCGCGATTCGCATAGTCAGTGGCTTGAGATGTTAGGTGAGATGGCGGATAACCGAGTTCAGTGGTGTGAATGTTGTTGTTGTTTGGCCGAGTTGTCTGTGAAGTAGGTGCACCTAATGACGCAGGGCAGTGAAAGCCATAAGGAAGTTGTCTTGCTGATGACGCCTTACTTTCACTTATAGCTTGGTTGTTTGTTTTCAAGGTGTAGGCGCCTTGATGTTGTATGGTTGGATATAGACGTAGCTATTTATATTGGATAGGTCCCCTCTCCTCTCCCTTTTTCTTCCCTCTTCCTAAACAGGGTTTGTTTCTTCTTCTTCGTGGTTGTGTGGCAGTTAAGCATCAGTGTGAACCACTGATGTATTGCTGTCTTTGATGATGATGATAATGATGATCATAGTACAGTCAGCTGCAGGTAGTTACTGTGTTGTAGACTGTCATGCATTTTGAAGCAACCACCTGTAGGCGGATCATACTGTTATGCGTGCTCACTTTGTTTTGTCATTTACCTAGAGATTACGCATTCGTAAATGGAAGATAATTAACTAACATTCGAATAAGGGGAATGTGAAGAACGCTTACTGGAAAGCATTGGTAAAATGATTTCCATTTCGACACGGTTACAGTTGGGAACAAATCAAAACAACGATGAAAGCTTGCTGTGGAGAGGGGTGTTCCGAGGAAACTGTGCACTTGTGACAAAACTGGATCTCTGTCACATCGACAAACCTTATGAATGAACGTCGCTGAATTCCACTTAACGCTGATTATTATTTGGGCCGTCGAGAACTTGAGCGCAAGCTGATCAAAAGCCTGCTCAAAAACCGTCAGAACTACAGAGCGGTCGGAAGGGATGTAACGAGCCTTTTTATCTGGGAACAGCAAAAGTCTTTTATTTCTGATCCGTGGTTGCGCCGGCCGTCGGATCGGTGTAGCTGAGATCAGTCGTTAGTGAGGTAGCTTACTTGTCATCAGTCAATCACTCTAACTTGACAGATGGGCTAAACACTTTGACGAACATTTCAGCCAACCCCAGCCGGACCATGTCGATGACGGAACCTGACTTTCCAGTTATTGCATTCCAGGTGGCCTTCCGTCGGAAACGAAAATGATCTTGGGACTTAATTTTTTGTAACGTAACATAACCGTTGAGCCAGACATCCTTCCACTTTTGTGAATGATAGAGAGAGGCTTTTATCGAAACTAACATGTCTCCTCCAGGTAGTCTGGGAAATTGACGTGGTAACTCTTGTTTGGTGCTTGTCAATAGCAATTCCCGTTTTCAGAAAAAGGACCCAAAATTCACGTGACAATCACAAAGGCATCAGTCTAGTGTTCGCAAGTTACTCATTAACCTTATTTCACATCGGCACACTAAATCCACGGAAAGCCGGGTATATGAATTACTGACAGATTCTAATCCGATCAGGGGTAACCACATGTTCTTCATGCGACAGGTCTTGACACATCAGCATTTTTGTGGGCAATCGACAATCGTGGCTACTTTCGATTGGGTTGCTCTTAACGTCCTCTGGAACTGCCTTCTTCACATAGGAGTTCCAGGGAAATACGTGGGTCTGCCAAGGTCGCGCTGCAAGCAGGATGACAGGTTATCGTCACTTTTGGTGGTGTTCGCCATGGGCGTTCAACTTCTTCTCTGTTCATTTTTGTCGGAGGCGACATTCTGAAAGATGCGCTTGAGTCCAATGAGCAATAAGTTGAGTTTCTTCCTGGCACTAAGTCGACCAACTTGCGGATGATGTTGACCCTTTACGGATGGTCCGCAGACTGTGCTGGACAAAATGAGTTTGTGTGGAATGCGCTTCGCACTTTCGAATTGAAATATGCTGCTTCGAGGCTAAAACATTCCCATTCCGATTTCTTTATTGGATGCAGTCTGGTTGCAGCTGTGAACAGTTCCCTATACTTGTGTAGCACTATCTCGTCAGCTTGGGATATTGCTGATGAGATGTCAGCAAGAATAGCAAAAGGTTATTTTCACTTGGTATCGAGCCATGGAAAAAAAGGTATCGGGACACGCACCGGCGAGATGTTGATGTCAAGATTTTGATAGTCGGATAGCGCCCGATACTCTTCGATCTACATTATGGCCATACTTCTGGGCTTCTAAGCATAGTTTTTCTTTCACTCGTTACAATGTGAAAATTGTGTCGCAGCCTCCTTAAGACAATGGAGACTATGTCATACACTTCACTAAGGCCATTTCATCGGATTACATGATAGTTCACCCATGCTGTTCTTTACTAGGAGGCTTGATGACTAGTAAGCCAAAGCTGGTATGCTTTATATTGTCTCATCATCTACATGGTTTATCAACACGTCATTTACTTGCAAACAGTGTCAGTTTTACTGAACAAATTAATTAAAAAATTTCCGCCCATCTTTGCCTTGGACTACCTTGTATTTTCGATGCGGTAGTATCCTGATGGTATACGTCGTTTTATCCGTTGATCGCGTACCTAAAAATTTTATGTCGGGGACTTAATTGTAGGACAAGTTTTTCGACAATTCCTATGCCTGATTGACCAACCTAATCTGCCACATTATTGCAATCGTTTTCGCGGGTTAAACACCGAGGCCCATTTCCTCGCTATTCTTACTGCTGAAATATTAACCTCGTTTTTCGAAACTGCATATTTCGAGTGTGTCGAGCCAAACTACCTATTAAGAAGTCAGTAACGTGGTCCAAGACGGGTTCACACAAATGGTCGATTCAGTCTTATTTTCGGAGGCCTCCAACTATGCAATGCATTTGTTGTGTTCGGTCATAGGATGTTCCCCTCGATGTTCTCACTATAAATCTTCATCGTTCTTGTATTACATGAGGAATATTGCATTTACTGACCACGCCCATACGGGCTAGTTGTTTGGCCAGCTTTTCAAACTCGTCAGTCAATCAGTTGATTGTTTATTTTATTATCTTTGTTTTTCTTTGTGTGTGTGAATAGATATTTTTATGTGAATTTCCAATCCCCGCCTGAGGGCGATTATTATCTTGCAAGTTCTGTTTCTCATGCTTATCAAAATGCTTTGTCGCAAATGTTTATCAAATTGTAGGTATTTATCTTCCGCTACTCTGGGATCGACACTTCTGTTCCCCGAATCCCATTGTTCTCGGCTACACACGTGGCCACTTCACCGCCCTGGTTCCGATGGAACCGCAATCCACAACTGGCGGGACTTCCACCGAGTCCCAAATGAGTCCCTGTGGCAACTGTTCACCTTTCACCTCTCCACGCACCCCTTCTTCTTCATCCTCTCGTAAGCAAAGTCCAACACCTTCGGATGACTGCACTTCCACTGTAGCCAATGCGAACCCCGCGGAATCGCAGCTTATGGCTGTTGCAGAAACACTGTTATCTGGTGGAATCGTAAACTCGGCATCCTCCTCACAACAACCGTACATTTATCTACCATTGGTCGATAGACAAGGCGTTCTGCTTCCCATCCATTTTACAACCGAAAAAGAGGCAAGTGTTCAACGAACTTTTTCTCCTTGCTGGCTTCATATGCGTATGTTGTCGACCGCATGTTGGTAGCAGCAAAATACTTTCTGTTACCAAGTTGACTGCAGTGTTTTTTTAGGTATGCACGCGCTGTGTCACGAATAACAATCGTGCATATGTCAGATGACGACTATGCTCCCTCACACCATGTCGTGTGTTATGAATCTCAAAGAAAAAAGTTGTCTTCATTATAACTGCTGGGATTGGAGGCAGTTTACGTGTAGATTCAACCGCCGGATCTCGACAAAACTAGTGGATTGGCGTGTCCGATCTTGTTCATACAGAACAGTTGCAAACCATCAAGTAGATCTTGTGTTTCTGGTCGTTCTACTCATTTCAGAATTGTTGATTGCGATCACTCCAACAAAGTCGATCGGTAGTCTTGTAGAACTGTTGGACGTTTCAAGCTCGTAGATGTTTTCGTAACACGGTGTGTGAGTTTTTTTTGGTGTGAATAAACTCTGCACATCGTGTGTGTCCTAGACTGTAAACTGAAAGGTGGCTCGGTCATAAATAGTAATGTATGTGATCGATACCCACAGTCAGTTTTCCTCTCATCGTGAAGCGAGTTTTCAAAACGTCCATTACAGCTCTGTTTATCTATCAGGTACACCTATATGTGATCGTTCTCCTTGCAGGCAAATACATCACAGACGCTTCTTCGCGACTGGTTAGATGTTGTGTCCACCAGGCGTGGTCTTCCTCTGGCCCGACTACGACTTCATCCTCGTCATCCGTTGATCGATCGTATGATGGAAGATTGGCTTGGATCTTATCGAAGCCTGGCCAAATTATCTGCATTGCATTTGCCCACTTCACTGTCAGGTTGTCAGACAAATCTAGATTTTGAGCCTTTGTCTTCCTCTGCTTCTTCCTCTTCAAGTTCTTCATCCTCATCGCTACCGGCAACTTCTGAGAGTTGTATGAGACCGGATGTTCCTGAATCTGACACCCATCGCAGTCAAAACAACTGAGTTGCGCCAGAGTGACCTTTTCTTTTCCAGGTTATTGACCCATCCCTGGGAAGGGTTGTGGTAAACAATGTGGCAGCTGTTAGTGATGCTTCGGTCTCAGTTTTTCTTGTTTCGTGGAAAAAAAACATTGTGGCTGTGACTTCTTCAGTTCCTGATCCCATTTTCCCATTGCGCCTTTAGCTCTACCCTTTCCGTTGTGTCTGGGGATCACCTGAACCAATACGTGTGCGGTATTTCTTTCTCTGTAGACCACCAACTTGTTCCTGTCATATATACAAGCCGTTGTTAATTCTGTCCTCGTCTCTCTTCCTAGTTTTTCTTCCCCATACACTTTCCTTACTCTAGTGTATATTCTACCGGATGGAAACAGCCTCACGGATCTTTGAATGTTGTTTGCGCTCGATCTGTTTACACTTCTTCGACCACGTTGCATGCAGCTGATCAGCTTATCGCTCAATCGTCAGTGCTGTAAGCTCAAATTAAGACCTGTACAGGCAGGTTTGTCGTTCTTTGCAACCGTTCTGTCGTCTTTTTTGGCTGATTATTCTCGCAAAGTGCTGCTCACCTCATCTTTAGCCATTACCGTTCAGTCTATTTTGTTTGCTGTTTATTATGGAACACACTGTCGGGCCTGTGTGCATGCAGATTGTGTCTTTGTTTTGATGCCGCGTACGCGCATATCACTTTGTCGAAATGGTCAAACATATTTTTAGTTTCTTTAACTAGAATTGCTCGTTTCTGTTGTGGTAGGGTCGCAGTCAGTTAGTCACAGCGATTTCCAGGTGAAATCTAACAAGTTACAGCCCTTTTTGTGTCAATGCTTTAGTTTCCTATTCGCATCATAGCTCACGTTTTCATTTTTAAGTGTGCTGTGCTGTCTCCTTTCTATTGGTTCATATTTTTCTATTACTTGCGGTTTATCAAACTTGAGAAACTACATCCGTAAAAGACCGTTTCCAGCATTTCCTCCGTAAGTTTTTTTTTGCTGCCATGTGACTTTTCAGGTAATGTAAGCGCCGAACGTTGTGGCGCTGCTCAAACCTAAACGTGCAGTCGGGCTCCGGTGCGCTCCGTGCTTGTAAATAATTTGCTGTTGGTTCCTTGATGTTGGATGATTCCAAATCAAAAGCGTTATTACGTCGTACATCGTATGGACTCAAGCGGCACTAGACCGAAACTTGGTTACACAAAAACCGAGTGGGCGTATTGAACGTCCTGTCGAAAAACGTTCAGACATTATCCTACGGGGATTTCCTCGTCATTTGTTACACTGGGTTTACGTGTGCCTATTGGAAAGGGTTTTCTAACGTATGCTACCAATTGTGTCGTTTACGACTTGTAACGTTGCAGTGGTTTGCTAAGAGCATACGGTTCGTCCCAAAAAATATGGACCTGGGAATAAAATCCCGAGTCTGAACCAAAGCATTTACTCTAGTGAGCATTTCTGACTCGAACGTGTGACGTCTAAATATTTGAGTTTTCCCTATTCTCACCGGAGCCCAGACCAACGGACAGGACTGCTAATCGAGGTGGATGAGCGAACCGGCACCACACACCGCTGAAACCATAGCCAGACTAGCTGGCTGTGGATGGCGCAAAGAGGTGTCTGCGCGCATCTCCAGCCAACTCGCTCTGCCCCATCGCCCCAGTGTTTTGGTCACCATGGTCCACGATCGATAGCATCCTGTTGCTCATAAACACGTTTCAACGTCTGAGAGGCAACACTGGATTGGGAACCAGCATGCATCGATTAGTGCAAATAGATGAAGTAAAAATGCGATATTTACCTAACGGATCGTGCCACCATGATAATCTTTTCATCAAACGCTGAATAATAAAAAGATGCACTGAGGAACGAAACAGCTTTACAAATAACCGGACAGTAGCTGCACGCGTCATGGTCCTGGCGAAATATTATGTTGTAACCAGATCACACTCCTGGAACACAAGTAAGAGGACGAGGTGTTGGTAATCTGACAACCGAACGGTTTATTAAATTGGTTTTTCTCACGAAAATTCTCATTGAATCATAGAGAGGAAAACGTGACGAACGATTGTTTACAATAATTCATCGTCAGATCAATACAACAGCATAGATTCAGCAAAATCGAAACAGTGTGTATACATGACCTGTAGTGAAAATGTGGCCGGAATCACTAGGGGATTTAACACAAAGCATGTGGGTACGTGACCGATTTGAGAGCTGATGAAAAAGTTTGTTGCGACGGGCAGTGCTCATGATCTGAAAAGGAGTGGTTAGTCGCGCACATCAACAAATGATCGTTTTGTGACTTGTAAGAAACAGTCCTCAAAATAACGTTCATCGGCTCGTTCAGAGACGTAACACTTCGAAATCCAGTGTGCACAAGATATTCTAAAAATGTAAGTATTAGCCATACCGGAAGGTCCGAATGCAGGAGCTTTAATTGTCAGATGCGGAAGAACATGAGTGGTTTTGCATGTAGTATTTGTCAGAACGAGATATACAGTAGACAGTGTTCAACGACAAAGTGCTGTCCGATCTGAATGGATTCGTGTGGAGAGCTCATTTTTATCACATAAATAACCGCGACGACAACAGAGCCCAACGCTTTCGAGTGAGCACGGCTTGTTGAAACGGGGACCATTGGGCCCTCTATTTTTTACTGAAAACGTTACAGGCAGAATCTCTGTTCGCGTAACCACTTCCAAACCAAGGCATTCCTGTTTTCAAATCCAACAGCGGAATGCTGTAGCAGCGCTGGAACAACTGGGGGTACCTGATTCTGTTTTGTTTCAACAGGCAGGCGCAGCACCACGTTATACACTATGTGTACGAGGATATATCGATGAAACTTTCGGGTGACGATGGATCGGTCGCCGTTGAGCGAAGAAGTAGTCCCCAAGGCCGCCGGATATTATTCCAATGGATTTTTTCTTTGGGGCTACTGCAAACACAGTCCACGAAGAATGTTCACAAACACTGGGGAAAGTCAAAATAACCATAGTCTTGTAATATAATACTATGTTTGAGACCACCTCATAAAGTGTGCTGTCATCAAACCTAAGGAAAATGCCTTTGTGTAAGGAAAACTGCGACGAACGTTTTGAACACGTTGTTGTATAACAAGCAGTTTCGCTGTGGGTAGTATACTATTCACAAACGACATTCAGGAATGAAAGGGGCAAGTCCCAACACCAGGAAAACGACGGACCAGAAGAGACTATCGGAATAGTGTATACGCACTATGGGAGAAGTGCCACCAAGGGGAATGTCAACGTACTGTCACCCAATGTATGTGAATGCACGTCAACCGTGCAAATGAATGTACACGTTTGTGGTCCCATGTTTGGCATGACCTGTACGGAAGTTCGTGCAATGAACGATTTTGTAGGCCAAGCATCTTCTACGGTCACAACACTATGAATTCATGGTTTCTAGACTAATAACTTCTTTTCTTCTTCTTTGTGTGACGGTAATGTTAGCCTGTCAGTAGAAGAGCGCATCTTTAGCTGCAGTTGACGGATTCGCATACTTCGTAGATTACCATCACAGTACGGTACAGTTTTGGTTCATGTGCAGTGAGATAATATAGAATGAGTACTTTAGCGCACGACCTATTTAGTCATTATTCACAGATACGCGTTAACCAGATGTATATAAAGAATCCGTTGGGAATAGAGGATGCATAGTTATTGCACGGAATGTACAAATGATCTACCATAATGTCGCAAACGGCACCGACAATCGTACATCTAGAATATATAACCAGTTTTGCTAATGGCGTCCAGTAATATCCAAACGCTGTATATGGTTCACTTGAAAACTTACAAAAATGGTTCCAGTATTGATAGTTTATCCTTTACAACGACGGATAGTTCACGAATCACCATTGTGATCTGATAGTCCCAGGTACTCCAACGATGATACAACACCGCTGCAGTAGAACGATCATTTGTTGATGTGCGCGACTAACCACTCCTTTTCAGATCATGAGCACTGCCCGTCGCAACAAACTTTTTCATCAGCTCTCGAATCGGTCACGTACCCACATGATTTGTATTAAATCCCCTAGTGATTCCGGCCACATTTTCACTACAGGTCATGTATACACACTGTTTCGATTTTGCTGAATCTATGCTGTTGTATTGATCTGACGATGAATTATTGTAAACAATCGTTCGTCACGTTTTCCTCTCTATGATTCAATGAGAATTTTCGTGAGAAAAACCAATTTAATAAACCGTTCGGTTGTCAGATTACCAACACCTCGTCCTCTTACTTGTGTTCCAGGAGTGTGATCTGGTTACAACATAATATTTCGCCAGGACCATGACGCGTGCAGCTACTGTCCGGTTATTTGTAAAGCTGTTTCGTTCCTCAGTGCATCTTTTTATTATTCAGCGTTTGATGAAAAGATTATCATGGTGGCACGATCCGTTAGGTAAATATCGCATTTTTACTTCATCTATTTGCACTAATCGATGCATGCTGGTTCCCAATCCAGTGTTGCCTCTCAGACGTTGAAACGTGTTTATGAGCAACAGGATGCTATCGATCGTGGACCATGATGACCAAAACACTGGGGCGATGGGGCAGAGCGAGTTGGCTGGAGATGCGCGCAGACACCTCTTTGCGCCATCCACAGCCAGCTAGTCCGATGTAGATCGTCAGGTCTTCATATCAGACGAACGTCATCGTGTAACTGGTTTACCTCCAACCCACCCTTCGACATTCGGTTTGTTGGTTCATCTCACCAGGGATGTGAAAACGACGGATTCAGCGTTGCTGATACCCACGTTTTCTTTCTTTGTGATTTTATTTTGACTAAACTCTGGGACTTGTTATGATACTCACGATTTATTGCATGTTATTTTATGCTTTGTTGCTGAGTGAAATATTCCACTTAATTCGGTAGGACGCACAAAGCTGGTTAAACAAATGATTTTTTTACAGAACAGTTAGGACGATCACTAAGACCATTGCGATCATCCGGTGGGCTACACGAGGTTGCACGAACAGTGGGCGTTGCAGACTCACACAGGTAAATTCAGCGGCAATATACTGCAACTGTCCACCAGGTATGAAGGTATTAAATGTGCCTATCCCATCGAACAGTGGTAATTAAAGTCGGTCAGCTGAGCAACAGAGTATGTATGTCGCTTGCAATGGACGAATGTATGGTGCACATACAATCTGGAGATTTGAGTTGAAGGTTACGTCACGCGTGTTTGTAATTTAGTTGTGCACCAGAGGCTTATTTAGGCAATATGCGTGTGTTTTTATGAGAGGAGCGATCGTTTAGGATACTGTCAGTCATATACCTGTTTGACATCATGACGCACTTTCACTTTCATAGGGGATTATGTTTATCTTTCTCCCACGCTCCCCTTTGTCGCCGTTCATCCATTTTGTTATAATCATATTTCTATCGTTTCCCGAGTGCGTGCCACTTACTGGTCTACAGTGAGTCAACTTAGACATCGAAATGCATAGCTGCGTTTTCCTGCAACGGATTGCAGTAGTGTATAACATGCACCTCTGTTTATGAGTAGTATAGTGCCCACATTCAAGAACAAAAGGACAAGTCTGGACGCCAAGAAGACGACGGATCAGAAGTGACTGTTGGAACCGTGTGTGTATTATGAGAAACATGTCACCAAGGCGAATGATGGTGTACTGCCGACCAACTGCTTCGGATACACATCAGTCACGCAAATGAGTGAACCCATTAGTTGTTCTGTTTCCACATAATTTTTAAGAGATTTCGTACAACAGACCACATCTCGGACTAAGCGTTTTTGGCGGTCACAACAATATAACCAGTTTGTTCTGGTGAGAACACTAAGCTGCGAACCGAAGAACATTAACCGATTTTTAAGAAGACGCAATTGTAATGAGCAGTTGATAGTGATTAAATTACCGCTTAATATAAAACACTGCATTAGAAATCAGTGATTCACTTATGTCTCAGATGTTCCGAAGAGGTTATGTATTGTTGGTCGGACGTGGTTTTCTGTGATAGAGTCACTCACTCGAACTTCAAATTGTCCGTATACATACTAATTCTATTGTCAGGCAGAGGATTACCCACGAGTACTGTATTGGACATTGCCGTACCAGTATTGTTGCTCGGACGTCTTTTGCCATGATGGAAAACAAGAAAAGTTGTGATTCGAAACCTTTATGTGCCGCGTATACTGAGTGGAGTATGAAGCCGAAGACCAGACCAATAAAGGCTTTCTTATGTAAAGACTGCGATCAAGCCACAGGGTTACGGTTCCACATTTTTGTGGGTATCCTAGGGTGGAGAAGCTGCTTCAGAATGACGCCCCAACTATACCTGTTTCTTATTACCACATCTTTTCTGCAACGAAGCTGATATCAAGCACATTACCCTGCTGTCACCTCACTGATGCCGAATGGAGGAGCCTCTACGATTTGACGATCCGCGCTTTCTACACAGCATATTCAGGTTTGTGGTTTATGGAATCAGTTTCCCCAAGGCGAAATAGTCTTCTAGGCAAACGAACACAGAAAACCTATTCTGAATATATATGTACGAAAAAACTGTGCGCTATGTTTGATTCCAGTAGGTCTTCTGTCCTCGATCAATTCACAAGGAGAAACAACCAACGATGCGAAAGGTAGCTTACCACGAAAGTGAAGTCATTTAATCTTAATCAGAGAGGAATGTTAGGTAGCAATCGTGATAGTTGTTCTAACGTGTTCTATGAGCCAAACGCTGCATTGATATCGAGAATAGACCGAAAATCGTATAAGAAGTTCCGACTGTTAAACCTATTTAAAAAAAACTGAGTTCCCTTGATCCAGTTCACTAGTAATAATAAAAGACATACGTCGCGAGATGGCAACATTTCGTCTACTCTCTTCAATAACGAACGTAAAACATTAGAGTGTAAAGGACATTCGAATAGTAACAACAATAGAAAGAATCAACGATTGGGTTTACGGAAAACATGGACTGTTATCAGTTCCAGGGCAGACAAACTGCGTGAGTCAGTAGTTTATGCATACACAGGACCGGACGGCGAGTATTGATTAATATTGCCTCGGAGTAAACGAAATATTGAAATTATGTTTGGGCAAGAGGCAAATCAATTGTTGGTGCGCTACTTAACTGTTTACTTTAGAGAAGTTTACAGTCAGTTTTACATGGAATCCCTGCGACTATAACCGATGTAAGCTGATTATGTCCACCCCAATCCTTGCGAGGGCAATCATTTTCATGGGACAGCTTATGAAGTCTGATGGCACTTAGGTGAGGTGATCCATCATGAAAACTGTCTTTATCGATAGTGTACACCCCGCATGTTTCTTTTATCTACTTACTATTAAGTAATTTTGCATTCTGCTTGACTGGTTCTCCGTGAACACATTCATAGTTCTGGTCTTAAAACATTGTGACGAAATGTGGTAATTTTGCTGGAGAAAGAATGAGCGGAAATTGTTGATCTGTTGTATGCCTTATTTTAATGCACGACTTTGGATAATTTCCGGCCGGATAGATGTGAATGTAAGAAGACAGTGCCCGGATTGAACAGTCGGAACGGTCAAACAACTTTCGAAAATAGTAATGGTCGTCAAAATCTAAGTCTACATTTCAAGGTCTGAATGAACCGATTGTATGGTTCACCGCTTAGCCATTGGCGGTCGAAGCTGGTGTGGTACAAAACGGACGGCTCGTTAACTAAGCCGTGGACTGGACTCAGAAATCAATGCGTCTGCCAAATCGTCAGACATATGTTATAATATCGGACTTGAAGTATATCCTGGAGATTGAATTGCGCTCTACCAGTTGAAATTTTCTCCGTATGCTCGTTAGTCCCTCGTAAATGATGTTCATAGGACGGGCAGTCTAGTGCGTAAGGCATGAAAGCCGCCTATCTGAGCCTCGTTCATACTCTCCTTATGAAGCAGAGTGTCTGTTTGAAGACGAGCTTTGTGGGTTGTCGTAAAATTATCATTTTGGACCTCGTTTGACATTGCTGGCACAAACCAGGAACTTGGGATGAGCTGTATCAAACCAGACTGCCAGAGCATAAACTCGTTGCGCAATAAACAAAGATTGCGGTTTAAAATCACTTGTTTAATTTTGCCCCACATGCTGCAAATTGTCTAAATCTTTGACAAATCATATAGGCAAATTGGCGAGTTTGTTTTGTTGTAAATTGTCTACGACCGCCTTTGAACATTCTGTTTTAAGTCAATCTTCTCGTAAACTAACCAAAATCCCCTACTACTCATCAGTAACCAAACTACAATCGAATCGATGACATGTCCAAGGTTTGTTTCAATCTCACTTTTGTTAGCTCACTGTTCTGCGCAATTAGCCTGTTGTGTTCAAACAAAACAGACTGCGTGAGGTACCTGTAAGTAAACGTGTGTTACGAAACAAAATAGCAGTTCCAAAATTGATCCTAATGATTGGAGCCAATGCAAACTAAGAGGAAACCACCCAAGAACTTATGATTGCACATCGACTAACAACATACAAATCCACCGTCTTTTCGTTTAGTTGTATCAGGAAATTTTGTAAAATACTACGTTTTTTCTACCCGTCAGATAAGCTTACAGAAGTTCGCGATATTTTTCGTCAAACTGAATCTTTAGTGATCTTGTATTGGTATGCTGATTGCGGAGCGCTTTCCATTGAACTTACTCAAATGCCTTCTTCAGTCAATGTAAGGATGAATAACATGAAATAGTATATAACTTAATGGCAGATGATATTGCGTGATCACGAATAAATGTTATTTAAAACGAATCCAGATCTGTTACGTTTCGAGTCTACCTTGATGCTGCAATACTCAGGTTGAATACTAGGCTACCATATCAAACACAGCCAATCAGTAGTTTGAACCCTCAAAAGAATTTCTTATTAATCAGACTATCACAGATCCACAGTACTTTCGGGTATCAACTACTCAGGTTCGGAAATTCTACTCAGCGTTGGTTACTTGGCAAGCTGACAGACTATGAACAAATAACTCTATATGTACAGCTCAGTGGGTTAGCGATAGAAGAGATGGTAATCTAACAAACTAAACAGGATAAAAATGCTCTGGGCGTATATAGTGTTGACAACGCAAAGTGTACGCTTGTTCCATACGAGAATCAGGAGATGCACGTCTTATAATCTATAGGCTATCGATAATTCAGAATTTGCCCATAAATTACGGGTGTGCCATCATTTTCACTTATTCTTTTGTGTGATTATTACTACAGTTAGCGGCAGCTTCCACATTTAGGTGGAAGTTCTACCTGATTCCTTTGAAAAACTACCCGAATTTTGTTATTGACGGAATTCGCCACCAGTGTATAACTTTGCTATCACTAGAAGTTGAGTTTCGGTTTACTTTCCTAAGAAACAACCGCGTCGGTCACTGCATCATTCACCTCATATGAAACGCGACTGAATCGCATCTAAGGACTCGATCATATTCGCTTGGCATCGGTCGTTGTTGGGGTTTCCCGATCATCTCAAGAGAAGACACAATGATCACACAGTTGACTCCAATCCGGGGCCTTATGATTAGCACTTCTGTACAGTATGAACCCACATGAAGCACTGGGCATGCTGATCAACGCAATGAGTATTGATAAGCATTTGAATGGATTTATAATACAAATTGAAGTTTATTCACATATGATAGCACCAGTAGTGTTCAGGTAGACTTTACGGTTAGCAATAGTAAGATTATCATTTGAAAGTAACGGTTTCTTCATGTACCTCTTTTCGAGGCGATCGGATAACCTGAAAATTTCTCCCACTGTAGCCGATGGTTCAGAGGTGATCACTTGGTGGTGTAAATGGTGCAGTGGTTAATATGGTAGTCTGATAAGAACGTCGGCTGGAGTTCGAATTCCTGTCCTTTTAAGAATGTGCACTTAATGACAAACTCCAATAATATCAAACTTCGAGGTTAATGTTTCATTCTAAAATGAACTGGTTGAAATGATTATCTGGATAAGAAAGGTGCTGTCAATTTTGAAGGATGTTCAGTATATTTCAAACAGCATCCTTACCACTTATAATTAACCTTATTCAAAAGTTGCACGTAAACGAGGAAAGGCGCCCAATCTTGCTTAACTCAGTAAGTAGGGTGAAGTGACCTACATCGTGGAAAAACCTCCTCGTATGAAGCCAGTAGAAATCCAAGACAAAACCACAATATATTTGCAATTGTTTATGACGCACACTATGGAACCAACACTCCACAACCGGTCCGTCGTTATTGAACTCACTAGCAGAGAAAGTCCAAATGACGGACCTAACTGTATACACCTCGTGTTACGAGACAATGCTGTTATGCGCTGGGCCACCGGTTCTAAGAGCGTCGCTTGTAACGGGGAAGTTTGTAATTGTGATTGAAGATGAGCATCAAAAAGCATTACAACACCGTTTTGAGTCACCGTGATCGCAGCCAGTACACACTGGCAATCCGAAGTGGACTGTGTCTATCCACAACAACAGAGTGAAAACAAACCATAGCTCAGTTAGACTACATTGTGGCTTCAAAATACTAGTCTTCGAAGATGACACTGACAGATATTTACATTGTTTTCAATTTGTTTGTATGGCTGATTCAAGTGTTCAAACACTAGACCTCCGCTCACTCTGGAGCTGCACTCAGCAGAAATGATACAATACTCGTGTGATAGTTCGCTGCTTACTAATAAGAAGAAATGTGATAAACTCCGGTCATTACTAGTATTAGTATTGACAACAGTAAGTCAAAATGGTGGATACGGCTGTGTTGTGCACGCGTCAAGGCCGCCTGTGTGCCCCACATTCGTGTTGAAAAGCAAGCTGCGCTCTGATTGGTCGCGGCTTCAACTACCCGTTCGTCCAGGCACATAAGAATGACGCTACCGCCTGTAAATGTGGCAATATAGTTCGTATTTCTATTGAGTCACGTGTTCTCTTTCTACTGTTGATAGCACCCGAATAGGAATACAAAAGGTCGCATAACTAAAACGCAGCTATGGTAAGAGGGTCAAACTCTAATTCAATGATAAAAAGAAAGGAAAAGGATTGGAATTGCTCTAAGGAAAACTTGTGTCTGAATTCATTAAAATGATACGCATCTACCCCATTTACCCAAATACCGGGATCGCAAGTAAATGTAAGACAACAGTTGCAGGACAGTCAAATCCTCTGTGGCTTTCAGCATCTACTTTGTTATTGTCAATACTTCAGTCAAGCCACAGCAGAATTCATGTCATTGTAACAGGGTGGATCTTTGGAACCATTGCCATTTTGTGAGTTGAAAGAGCTTACAACGCTTATGAACACTTGCTTTCGTCCTGGACAGTAATAAAGGAATATAGAGTACAGGAATAGCAAACAAGATGAGAACTAACAAAAGATTTCGTTTCAGAAGTGGTGAGTGTTACATATTCACTGTTGAACCGATTGCTTTTCTGACCGCGCTCTGATTGACCCTGAAAACCCAACTACCTAGCATTTAATGGTTACAACTCTGGGCCATTTGACAGCCTACACACATGTTCTGTGTCTCTGCTTGGGCTGAACGACTTGTTTCTGCTTCTGTGGTATCGGGTTATCGAATACTAAGTGTCATCATCTGATGACACGAAAAAACGTTCATGATGCTTCATTTACCTTATCAACTTTGATTACCGCATGTGAAATGCGGTCGTTATCTTTCAAAGACAGTTAGAATTAGATATTGCTGGATGCTTTGGAATTATTACCTGTTGCCACAAAATACTGTTTTTTCAGAAACTTGCAAAAATTAAATTACTGCCACAGTTTCTCTGCGATGAGGGCCAACAGCAGTTTGATGCTATACGCACTGACAGTAGAGTATTGCTGACGTATTTGACGTACCCAGTAAATTGTGTTGAATAAGATGGCTTTCTTGAACTGCGAGATTGCGCTTTACAAGGTTGCACCACGTTCCAAGTATGAGTGTGAATGTTGATGAATGAACCTGGGCACTGTTCATATTGTTGTCATGTCTCTGAGCCATTTGAATTGAATAGACAGAAGACACAAATGTTGGCGATTAATCCGACAGGTCACTGAGACATCCCAGCAAATCGTTTATGCGCTACCGATGCGGAATCCTTCACTGTTCTTTCCAACACTGCCGCCATAGGCAGGCAGTTTTTCAGCTGTTTGGAAAGGTTGGACAGTTACTTCGATTGCATCACAGGAGTTTACCTACAGTCAATGTCTCAACCGCCTAAGGAACCAATAAAGTCTGTCCACTGTCTTAATGAAGGCGATCTCGTGTTTAACACTGTGTGTGAGCACTTTGACTGATAGCTATTGCTGACTTTCACCCTATTCAGGAGAGCTGAAAGTTCAGAAAAGCCCATACTTATGAAACTTTACCTTGGAGCATCTGTAACGATAATCATCGCTTCGAAAATTCACTCAAAAATTCCGCCTGTCAATTAATTATGCAAACGAACACTAGACAGTCGACACCTAGACCGAGAAAGTGCGTTGTTTGTGTCTTGTATGATATCAAAAAGTGGCGGGCTAAAAGGAAATAGGTCTAAATGCGAGTTCTTCGTTGATTCCGCTCGTTATTCCAGGTACCGACTCGACAAAAGTATTATGTGGTCCATTTCTGATGCAACTCAACCTAGAAACAAGGCTGAATTTGTTTTATTCTCAGGAATCTTGTCACGTTACTGTCGTTTCTTTCCGCACTTTTCCACAATACTTTCCTTTCTGTATACATTTCTACATGAAAATACACCCTGAGCTTATGACCTGATGCGAAAAATGTGTGGAGTGCTTTTTAATTTCTCGTCCGTTACGACCCACACGAACCATTTCTATTGCAGTGTGATGCATCCCCATGGGTTTTTGGTGCAGTACTTTGTAACTGAGTGGAATACTGTTCTCTCAGACCAATCGCTTTTGCCTCGCGAACTTTGCGACCAAAGAACGGTACGGTGCGAGTATGCAATGACTTAAATGCGCCAAACATTAGATTGACGCTACCGCTTGTAATTGGGACAATATAGTATCTTCTTCTACCGAGTCACTAGTTCTCTATACCGCTATAATTGCCTCTGCAGGTTGATGCAGATTGTGTCCGAATAGGGACACAACAATGATCAACAGAAAAACTATTCTCTGTTAGACAACGAGACTTTAGCAGTAACCTTCGGGATCAAACTTTTCCATCATTACGTCTGGAAATGATATTTTCAAGTCCATACTGACGGCAAGCCGCTGTTAGCATTAATAAGAGTGGAAAAGAGAATTCAGCATGTTTTCATCGATAACATAACATATACAAATTTTGTTACATCACTGGAGTCAACATCAATACAGCTGATACCTTCAGTCGCCTTCCCCTTACCAGCCTAACACCACCAAAATAGGCAACTTCTGGCAGCACTTAAACAGAACGTCCGTTTGAGCTGGCACATGTGGTTGTTGGAAGCATCAAGATCCAGTACCGTCGAAAATATATAGTTTCCTAACATGTTTTCCTATCGATCATACATGCGTTGGTTTTGACTGCGATTGTCTTAGAGCGATATGTGTTGTTCTCGCTCTGGCTCGACGCGTGGTCAAGTGCATGAGGCGAGCGATGTTCGCATTCGGACATTAACTGCTCTAAAGTTCAGATGGCCTTTGTTCTTCATGTTCTCTGCGCGAGCTAGAAATACATCAGTTGACTTAAAACCATTCATGGTTTAGAAGGATGAACTAAGTTTACATGATGATGGCGTTAACGCATAATCCTGCCACATCAGTTGCAACAACAACTATCCAAGGAATTGCATAATGCCAACACGGGAGTAACCAGGTTGAAGGATTATCGCTGGTTGTCCACCATTGATTTAAATATCGAATAATTTGTAGTCGTGAAGTTCGAGCAAATTATGGACACAATAATCCTTCCGGACCACTACACCCTTTATGTTGGCCCGACAGATCATGACAACGGAGTACTCTGGCCGAGTAGTGGTGTGATGTATTCATTTATGAGTGACGCCCACCCAAACTGAATTGATGTGTATCCAGTTACACACACTGATTCGCGAGCTAAGATCACCAAAGTTTGATCTTCGTTTATGGCATTTAGTGTGCCTGAGACCTTGTCTACCGACAGCAGAGCTTCTTTCATCCGTAGATAGTCTCAACAATGCTTGCGCAACAGTTGCGTACAACATGTAAAGTCTGCGCCGTTACGTCCCGTGTCGAGTGGTCCCGCTGAACGTACAGCTCAAGCTCTCAAACAGGGCTCTCCCAGACATCAATCTGGAACGGTACAGAATAACCTAGATCGGTTTTTATTAGATAACATGCCAAGTTCAACTAACTCGACAAAGAAATCCCTCGAGGAACCGGTGTTCTGCAGAAGGTTACAACCAAGGCTACTCTTCCTTAATGCACATAGTCATGTCGAACCAAAACAAGAAAAGATGCGTGCACAATTACAAGACAGAGAAGGAATATAATTGAAAAGTCGGGTCTAGTTCATATTCGGCTTCCTAACGAGATAAGTCGGTGGCTCGCTATCGTCATTTTCTCTACGGGGAACCATTTTGATTTGCAGTCGACGGACGACGGCGCTGTGCGCTGACATTCAGATCATTTGCGACGTTGCGCCACAAAAGATCTTGAGCCGGACAAGATGACAGTTGTTATACTCAAGAACGACGGAAAATACCAGTAGTAAATAGGCTTTATTCAAGCAACAGATTCACTATACGTTACGGAAAACTGTCAGTCCACGCAGCACAGATAGCCGTTGTCCGCATGTTATCGGTCGCTTGAAGGTCACAGAAATCTGATTGGCCAACAGCGCGGCTCACTTGCATTCGATTGGGCACAACACCACCTCCTCCTTCCGCGTCTGACATTCCGCATTTCAGCGTTTGATATTTTGTCCGTCTCGATCTTCGTGGAAGACTGATATCTTGGATACGCTTTAAAGAGATCGTTCCTGTACATCTGTCGTTCAAACATGAAATCATTCTGTCGTCATCGATGTCCTCAGTTTCCACTGATTTGCAGTAGGTAAACGTGGTACCGCAACTGCTACCTGATTATGGGCACCGGAAACATGCTGCGTTTGAAAATCGAATGGGCTTTTTACCTTTGTTTCCCAGACAGAGTAACGATGTAAGGGAAGCGTGATCAGTCTGTAACATAAAGCGACGACCAAATAAATACAGATGTCACTTTTTGCATGCCCACACACAAGCTAGAGCTTCTTTTTCTCCTACGGAGTAATTCATTTCAGTGGGTGATAATGCTCGTGTGGCGTACGCTACCACCTTTCAATTCCATTTTAGAGCTGCGAAAGAACAGCACCTAAACCATCATTAGATGCGTCAGTGGAGAAGAAAGTAGGGCTGTTCTCATGATGGGTGTCGAAGCAACCAAATTGCGAATAGTCCGAAAAGCAGCCTCCTGTTCTTCACTCCAAACGAAATCAGCATTTCTCCCCAGTGTTCCACGCAGTGGTTCCGAGATCGTGGTAAAATTACGAAAATGTTGGAGGTAATAATTACAGAGACCCAAAAATCGTCTCACCTCGTCACTTGTTCGTGGTTTAGGACAGTTCAGAATTGCAAATGTATTTTTGGTACACGACTACACACCTGCGTTCGATATGATATGGCTTAAAAACTCGATTTCCTGTACAGCAAATTGGCACTTTGTCAGATTAAACCGAAGATTCAGTTTATTCAGATGACTGAGCACGGCGTGTAAGTCCGAAACGTTAATGTTTGCTATAATCATCTTGTGAATGGAAGGACCAATTCTGAGGACAACCATAGCGTTCCTTCCCAAAGTGGTTTAGTATTCGTAGAGGAACTGTAAATGGTTACTTCGCTTTTGGACGTGTTGTTGAGAAACACGAACAACGTAACAAATCCTTTAATCGGTACAGGGTTGCTGGAATAACTTTCGAACGTATAGGAAAAAGGTGATATTGGTAAGGTCACCAGGTACTTTGTATAAAAATCCAGGGGTACAATTGTAATCGGTGAGGCTGAATCCATTTACATGTACAACGAAATTGTTCTACCACCAACTTCAAAAAACAGTACGTACGTCAGCGATTGGAAGAGGGAGTCCATGGGCTTCCGATGATGGTTGCGGTTTTTTCCCATGAACTGAAAAAAAATGTTCACTTTCCGAATATTCCTTTAGCCCGACATCTTTCAACGTTTCCGTGACAGCAGCAACTGATTTGGAGCGACAAGTTCGCGCAAAGTGACCAGGCTTACTACATAATCTGCATGTAGCGTTGATTGCGGAGCATTTGTCGTAATTAGCCTTGTGGGCTGGACTTTCGCACCGGTAGCACGCCGTATGTTTCGAATAATTCAAACAGGAACCCGTAGTTTCTCTCACATGAGAAATCACCGCAGATTGGGATATTGTAGAAAACAATTTATTTTGATCATCGACCTGAACCTTGACCCTTGCCAGATCGCAAGCCCTCTCCCATGTAAGTTTCACTGACTTCTCGACCAATAATGTCTCGCGAATCCTTGAGTCACGAACGCCAGCAATCAGTTGTTGTATCAGAAGAACTTCCTCAATTTTCTTTTGCGGCACCGGACCGTACTCACATTGGCGGACTGAACAAAGCAACCTAGAGATAAATCCGTTCACATATCTTACCGCTTGACGTAACGACGAGAATTTGAACCGTGAACTATAAGTATTCATCCGTAATCCCCAATGTCTATCGAAATCAGCTAGCGCATCTGAAAACGTAAGTTTCGACTGTAGGTTTAGGGCATCGAACAACCGTCTACATTCGTCCCCCAATCTTATTCTCAATAACTTCAACTTGTGGTCCTTAGTCAGCTTGATCTCACAGTTGAAAACTGGCAACATTTCCACGTAATCGATAAACGTAGGTTTCCATGACGTCCATTTTTCAACCGAAGGTAACACGGTAGGATCGGTCCAAAATAAATCCGGGGCTTGTAGTGAATTTGACATAATGCAGGTTTGATCGAGCGACGCCAATTGTTGTTTTCAAGAACGAAGGAAAATAGCAGTGGTAGGTAAGTTTTATTAAAGCAACAGATTCACTATACGTCACGGAAAACTGTCAGTCCACACGGTACGGGCAGCCGCTGCGCGCATGTGTCATCGATCGCTTGAAGGTCAGAGCAATCTGATTGACCAACTGCACGGCTCACTTGCGTTCGATTAGACACAACAACAGTGAACATCAATACTCAGGCAGATGAACAGTAGTCTGCAAGCGGATCTTCAACGTTCGCGAGGCGTACTGCAACCAGTTGACTGATATCACCTTGAGACTTACGATTTGTTTTGTTACAACTGTGTGCCACTTGAATCCCTGTATAGTTCATTAAATCAAAAAGACTTGCTGTTAACTCATGTTCTGTGTCTCTACTGTGGCTACTGGACACAAACTTTTGTTGTTGCATCATCGGGCTATCGATCGATAATTCCTGAGCACCTCAATATTTCTGTCAGCTTTGCTGTGAAGCTTTTCAGCACCATTACAGAACTAAGATATCGGTGTCAATCATTCTATGTCCTCCTGGCGCTTGAGTCGCGGAGGACATCTGTTTAATAGTTATTGGGACAAAGGCAGAAAGGTAAATAGGTTACTCCTGATTAGCTGTAGTCGTATCGTTCCAGCCGTTGGGCACATGTTTATAATGTGTCGTTCGTGAACTGCCAGTCCGCAACCTGCGATCACCACAGGTAGTTATGGTCTTGGGATCACCGGGATTATTACTGCTTTGGGCCAAGAGCACTGATGGCACAACGGGTTGTTTATTTAGAAAACTAACAGGGGATAGAGGATCAAACAGGACAAGAAACAAAAACACATTTGCATATGGCAATCGTCCCAGAAGGTCCCGACTGCCACAGAAGCTAGTGCTCAGCTTCTTTGCGTAGCCAGAACTATTCCATGGCATACTGCACTGTCATGCTTATGAGATGTTTCTCCCCGTGTTTTTCCTGCGGCTACTTTGTCTTTCGCTACTGAAAAGTGGCGGTGTGAGTAGTATGGGGCGATCGCTCGTCCTCACACATTACTTTTAGTGACGACTGCCATATTCCCTCCAGGCCTGCCGTTATGACATCGAATCACCTGCTGTGTAATAGGCAGCCTCGTTTGTGAGTAGTATGGTGCGCAAATTCGGAAACTAAAGGGCAAGCCTCAACGCCAGGAAGACGATAGACCAGAAGTGGTTATCGGAACCGCGTGTACGCACTATGAGGGAAGTACCACCAAGTCGAATGACAACATACTGTAACCCAGTGTGTGTGAATGTACGTCAGCTGTTCAAGTGAGTGTACGTGTTTGTGGTCATATGTTTTAACATAACCTGTACCGGAGTTCGTGCAATAAACAACTCTGCAGATCAAGCATCTTTTGCGGTCACAGCACATCGACCTTCAATACTCCAACGTACTACCTGACAGAGGCCATATGCTGAGATCCTCGGAACTTCCGATCCCTCCCTCTGAGATGTCATCCATTCCGTAGCTCGAGTGGCGGAGAGACGGAGATCGGACATCCATGTCGAACGTTAATTGAAGTGGAAAACAAAGTCCTAAATAAGAGTAAGTGAACGATTAGCAATCTCAAGAACGTCTCTGCCAGCAGTCCAGGATTTTGCTATTGAAGTAGTTTTGGACGATGTATTGCATATAAAGCCCCACAGTGCACCTCAAATGACTGAGCTGAACTGGAAATTCAGTTTGATGGACTGAACTGAGGAACAGTGTTACTCCATTACATCGCTGACCATGTAACCCGAAAGTGTAAGCTCCTGGGGAGGAATTGTTACCTGACTTGCACAAGCTGGCAAAGTTGACTCTCGTACATAACCGGCATAAACTTGAAAATATCGGTATCTCAAATGTGTTCGGACGGGCACAGGATGCTGTTAATAAGACAACTACATACATTTTTCAGCAAAACAGTTTGTACTTGGACAAACATTGGATAATGGGGCGATTACACAAACAAACGAGTGATTGAGGGCCTGTTTGGAAGTAAAACAGTCAAAGGTGTTAAAGCACAGACCCCACAAATCATGTTAAACGACCTGTTTTTTTGTTCGGTTATCATTTTCATGCGTTTAGAGCAGTCTATTGAAACTCCATTTTCTTTTGCCTCTACGATGAATTAGAGGTTGGTGATCATGTGACCTGAAGTGTGACTTATTCGGAATAAACGAAAGCGCATCATTTACATCGCACGCTCGGTGTGTACCAGTTTGATGTATCGATCGCGATCACGTGACTTGGTAACAGTCCAACTTTAGTCTGGCGTGTCAAATTCGTGTGCACATGTGGTCACAAACACCAATGCACGTTGGAGAATCGTAGAAGGGTGAATACTCTAAGGTTGTGGAATGCCACCGGGCAAAACCAGACAAGCAAAATTTTCGAGCTTACTTATTTTCTCTTCATTATATTCTACCGTGGATGGTTACTTGGCTGATTTATTTTCAAAATCTAAAAGTGCACCGTCGTTTAAATAAATATCGGAACACGTAAGAAATAGATGACAGACGGGATGAACAGTTTTTCCATAAACATTCACTATACGATAACACATCTGACTCTGCCTGAAGCAAGTTGACAACGCAAAAATGCACCTCGTCAATCATGTGCACTAATAGTGGACAGCACGACGCCAGCTGTCGCTAGCTATTGCAATAAACTGCCGAACCGGGAAAAACAGGTGAAAAAGGACGAGAGATTTAGTAGAAGGAATAAAAACTCATGAAAGCAGCTCACTTCAAAACATTATGATGTCCAGAGATGCATGGATCAATTAGCACATAATGTGAATTTTAATCATGTAGCCTATCATGTTATGAGCCCAGAAGGTGAGTGGCGCAAGAATTGATTATTCAGTCAACTGAAACAGTTGACAACCAGTTAAATATAACAACATTCGGAATCTGTAGGATACTATATACACAACAACCTCAATGCGGAAAATATGTCAATGAGAACTTTGCGCTCTAGTTTGACCGTTATTCTGGGCTACTTCATTTCTGTTTCTCCTTACATTCTCTGTCGTTTTCGCACATAGGCTCAAGAGGAATACATGATCATAATACAGAAGCATTGTATGCAAAGTGAAAGAAAGACGACGGTTTGTGGACGACTATCTCAGATATTAATCACTTTTGTGGTGTTCGTTAGTAGTGTCCAAACTCCCACATGCTGTTCAATTAACACGAGCGATATTTGGGATGGCGCGACTGAAGAATCCAAATATCGTAGTGTTGAGTCTCTTCATGATACTATGTTGACCGAAGTGGACTGTGTGGATAACAATGTCTTTGTAGGTAGTTTCGCGGACAAAGGTGACAGCTGCATACGCATCAGCGCCGTCTGACGCTCATGTCAAGACTCAAGCTGCGTTCTGATTGGTCGCGTCTTCAACGACCAACGCCTCATTCGTCCACGCACTTAAGGATGACGCTACTGCTTGTAAATGTCAGAGTACATTAGGTACTTCTCCTGAGTCACGAGTTGTTCTCTCTACCGTCGTTACTGCCTGTTTAGCTTGATGCTCATTGCACCCGAATGAGAACACAGCACTGGTGTCGCGTTAAACGAACTGTCCAATGGCTTTCAATCTGCAACTTCTAGAATTCTGATTGCTTGATGCCGCCATACAACCAACCGAAAGTGACTGGACACAGTGGAAATCTATATTCATAAATTACTTGGATTTGTTACCGACGAACACTACTTACAATAAAAGCCAGAAGTTAAAGCTGCTTTATCATTTGCTGGGCAATGAAGAACAACGTCACTCCGACGCACTTGACTTGCAGTCAGAAATTTCGTCAAAACACGCTCTCTTTATACTTAGTCAGGAATGGGGGTACAGAACGAACTATTCACAAAAAGATTAAAGTTTTGCCAGTTGAAACAGGACACAATGGAACCGTTGGAGCAACTGATATCCCGTCTTATCCGAGCAGTCCGACCACATGAATATTCGAGCATCCCAAAGAATAAGCTCGAAGGGGTTATGCTGACTCAGCAACTCATCGCCGGAATAAAAGAAAATCGCATCTTTACCTTATTTACCCAGGATACGATGAATTTATCCTGGGACCGAGCTGTTAACCTTGACAGGATTAAGTCGTCGGCAGTTGAATACTCTATAGTGTTCAGTAGAAAAACAGACAGTCTTGACACCAGCTAGATACAACGTTCCTTTCCAACACGGTCGACAACTTCTCCAATGTGTTATCATTGTAGCAGCAACCTGCATGAGGCAGACTGTCTGACATGTCCGGCTTATAAACTTGATTACAGGAGCTGCGGTAAACGAGGACATTTTGCTCGATGTTGCATATCCCACCAAGTAGCGCGACTGAGTCAATATACCGCTGGTGGTGACTCGCCGTCGAGATTGACAGAACTCATTTACTTAGTAAATAATTCTACTTACACTATGAAACGAAGCAGGGGTTTGCGGACCCCAAGCTTCCTTCACCGGACATTTGAACGGTGGCTATTTGTGCACATGTCGTAGGACGACTATTGATATGAAACTGGATTCTGCTTCTCCGATAACAATAATTCCTTCAAATTTCTGTGATGGAAATTTATGTGATTCGCCTCTGTATCCCTCAGTTTACAAGTCTAACAGTTATTCAAATGCATGTGTTCATATTCGAGGCTTCATTGTGATGGATCTATACTTCGAATCTACATCGGCAACGGTTGCCATATATGGGACTTCTTCGAACGATCCAGCTCTACTCTGTCGTAATGCAATGGTGGCCTTGATGTCAACGTCTTATACTGATCGTATGGGGGTTATGGCGGTCAGCATATTGACAGTGGACAATACATATCTAAACTTAATCAAAGAGACTATTGGCCGAATACCACTTCTTGCCACTGGATACATCTCAAAGAGGGGGCACAACCATTTTCTGTAACGACCACGCCCGATTCCTCTGGCCAAGCGAGAATCAACGACAGCTGCCATAGAGGAAGTGGTTTCGAATGACTTGATCGAACAGATCGTTCGTTCCAAATGGGTTCACCCCACGGTCACGGTGCTAAAAAGGAACGGTACAGTGCAAATGTGCAATGACTTGAAGGCGTTGAATAGTCAAATTGTGATGGATGAATTCATAATCCCAACGGCTGATGAGCTACTGGTCAAGCTGGCTGGTGCTCGATTCTTCTCAAAGTTGGATTTAAGGAAAGTATTCTTCCACATGCCACTAACGCCAAAATCCAGGGACCCCACAGCCTTCCCGAAAGCCAATGGACTTTTTCAGTACAAAGTTTTGCCGATGGACCAGCACCAGCTGCCTTGCAAAATTTCGTGAACCACTCACTAGCTGATCATCTCGGACAAGTGGCTTATGTGGACTATATCTGCGTATTTTGTTCCACTAGTGAAGAGCACGACTCTCGTTTATATGCAATGTTACGACGGCTGGATAAACTCGATTTTCGATTAAACCTTGCACAGTGCGAATTTGGTATTCATAAAGTCGAATTCACGGGACACAACACATTGGCTGATGGGATTCAACCAAACGTTGAAAACACTCAATCCATTACAGAGTCTCCTGTTTCAAAGTATGCACCGGAAATTAAGCACTTCTTAGGCTTTGCCACTTTGGCGAAACCATTGCGTATTTTGACAATGGAGAAAACCCATTCTGAATGGAAATCAACACAACAATCCGCGTTCGATGAGATAAAAGGGTGTATTGTGTCCACTTCTATTATGGTCATTTTCGAAGAGAGATGCCCTATGTTCGTTTCTACAGACGCTTCAAATATTGGCTTGGGGGCAATCTTATCACAGATGCAGAATGGTCAGGAAAATGTGATCGCACATGCTTCCCGGAAACTTTCACCTGCAGCTGGCGAAAATGATGCCTTTGCCTGCATTTTGGCTTGTGAAAAATGGCACCTTTTCCTATTCGGACGTTTGTTCACACTTCGCACAGATCATGCTACACTGACAACTCTAAGCAGAGGATCAAACGGAATAAACCGCTGGTACGTGAGGCTACTAAACAACGGCTTTCAGATTAAATTTCGTCCAGGCCGCGAGAATCAGGCTGCTGACGGACTTCCGCGATTTTCATTGAATGTAGCTGACCACAAGGAAGAAGAGGAAGAGAAGTATATGATTTCTGTACTCAGTTCTTATGAATTGCCAGCTATCAACAAACAGGAACTTCCATCGACAAATGAGAGCGACAGGAAACCGAGAGGAATCTGCCAATATGTCATACGAGGCTGACCTTCTAATAACACTCACCGGTGAGGTACGGACATTTTACGTTTCACGATGTGAGCTATCGGTTGTAGATAGGTGCCTTAAGCTAGGGCATGTGTTTGTACCACCACACGAACTAATTCCTCGGATCATGGCATGTGCACACGAGGGTCACTCAGGAATAGTTCGAACGACACGCCGGATAAAGGGATCGTTTTGGTGACCAAGAATATCAACAGTGAAAAGAATTCGTTCGTAATCGTACCACTTACCAAAAAGTTGATAAGAGTTTCAAGCCAGTTAACGCGCCAGTACAACTTATCGTCTATCCAATGAAACCTTGGCCCGAGATTGTCGTTGACATCATGGGCCCATTTATTTCCGCTACTCAACATAAGGAAAACTGCTTGGTCGCCACATGTTTTTACAGCAAATGACCTGAAGTCCAGCTTTGTGGTGAAGTGTCTTCTGCCGGTACCATACGATGGTTAAGACACCTGTTCGCTCGCTTCGGGATCCCAGAAGAAATCGTGACGGATAATGGACCACATTTTATTAGCCACGAGTTTGACCGTATTCTCCAGCTGCATGACATTAGACACACCCGGACGGTACCGCATAATCCAGTTACAAACGAAATGGTGGAACGTTTGAATCGTTCATTGAAAGAGAGCATATAAACAGCGCGGCTTTCCGGCATGCCCTGGGAAGATGCAGTGGTCGGATCCCTATTGACTTACAGAACCTCACATCATAGGGCGACTGATAAGACACTGGGAGGACTCATGTTTGGCCAGCTAATACGAACGAAGTTGAGTGTTGCGCACACGATCCTAGGAACTAAGGATCCAAGTCAGTTGGAACGTCGTCATATCTACCAGTCAACTTACAGAAAACTAGCGCCAGCAATAAAGCCTGGGACATTCGTCCGTTTGAAAGACTGGTAAGCGAGTAAGAAACAACCTGCACTGTCAAGATTGATTGGAGTGGCGCGGGTCTGTGGGCTTGGAACGTACGAGCTTACAACCGGCCGCAAGATCAACGCCAAATCACTGATGCAAACAGACGCACGCAAACCACAACGTCTACCCTGTGTGGTCCCTGCCACACCAACACCACGTTGATCAGCACGTCAAACGACGCAGACCACGTGCTACGGTTTTGACCGAATTTTGGGCTAACACGAAGGTGGTGTTGTATACGCGTCAAGGCAGCCTATGTGTCCGACGCTCACGTTAGGACTCAAGCTGCGTTCTGATTGGTCGCGTCTTCAACGACCAACGCCTCATTCGTCCACGCACTTAAGGATGACGCTACTGCTTGTAAATGTCAGAGTACATTAGGTACTTCTCCTGAGTCACGCGTTGTTCTCTCTAACCGCCGTTATTGCCTGTCTAGTTTGATGTTCACTGCACCCGAATAGGGACACAACAGTAATTCGTCAGCTTGTGCTACTACTGATGAGACAGTAGTGGTAATGGTATAGGAACGGTATATGAGTATGAACGCAGCAGGTGAAATTTCACAATGGAATGTTCCCCAAATTATTCTCAAAAGGTACAATATCATTTCCGCTTTTTCAACCATGGTTCCACAAGTTGCAGATGGTTGTGTACACCGCAGTCCCTAGACCTCGTTCGCACAACTCTTCGACTGTCACCAAGGTAGCAGTTAGCACAATTTAAATGACTCATATGCACTAGTTATTTTTTGTTGACGCTGAAGGGACAACCAGATTGGACAATTCAAATTGCACTGCAGGGTTCCCACATTCTATGGATACTGTGTATCATCGCCGTGATGCAGCATCGGTGATTTAACAATGTTAGACAGTTCAGGGACGGAAGGAATGAACAGCAGATGTCCTGAGATAGACTCTTACGAAACACAGCGGTTGACTGGAAATTAGTGTGATGTCTTTCCATTCATCTTGACTACGAACACATTCAGCAAGACCATCCTCAAACCATCTGGTAAGGCATTCATGCAGACCACGATCGTGAAAGTTCCGTGGCAGGATGGAGTGATCAGCCGTATCCGAGGCTTAAAGAAAAACACCACAAATCTAATCAGTTGTGCGTCGGCAGTATTCGTCCAAAAGTAATCTGCAATCAACAGGTTTGTGACGCGTGAATATCAGTTACGGAAGCCAAACAGCACCTTGGTAACAAGTTATGGGTTTGCTACATTGACATGTGGGAGTCATCCACATACAGAGGACGGGAACGTTTCTCTCTAGAACAGTGCCTACTCTCCACAATAATTAAATCAGAAAATCGATTAGTTGACAATGACGTTTATTGCAAGTAGACCGGGAAAGCAGGCGGTAAGCAAAGTACAAATGAAGCGAAGCACGACAAACCAGTAGCTAGCGTCCGGAAATTGTTATTGTTAATGGCGACCTTGGACGTTCGAACAAACGAGAAAATGCAGACATGCACACAAACAATGTCATTAGTGTCAACAGTCAAAATGAACAAAATAGTTTGAATTCGTGGCAAACCAAGAGTGTCTCTACACACATGATAGCCATCCAACACTGTGGAGATTGTTAAAAACATTAGTGGTCGATAGTTTCGTGGGTCATCTCTGCCCCTATCCCCGAAGATATGCATTCCGGGTCAACCTCGTTGGTAAGACCACAATCAAGTTAAGATGATTGGTATTCCATTTGGCACCCAGTATGACCTGAGCCGTATTATGTGATTTTTCAAGTCCCATTATCTTCCTAAAGAATTCCTCAGAGGATGAACATGTTGCAGCATTAAATAAAAGTTTAAACAGAGCATACAAAACGACTGACACCACATGATTTATGGTTGTCCACAGTTCAATGCATCTCTACTGGTGTTTACTGAGAACGAGTTTGACCAAACAAAACAGATTTGCACTAGTGACACCTTAGTTGATGGACTGTGTCGGCTAGAGCTGATTTTATTCAAACTACGGTCTTCCGGAAAAACGTATAAGAAAATTTAATACCACCAATGTATAAAGTGATCCATACCACACCGCTCCCAAGAAGCCAGTAGGTTTACAACTGCTGTTCATTAGAGACAGTGTGTGTCGATGAGTTGAAGAGCACTTGAAATCAGCTGTTTTCCTCACATTCTTTGCTGCGAAGTCAGTAGCTGTAAAGAAAACGTTCCCAATACCCACATCCTAGTGAAGCAACCGACTTTACAGTTCACCACATCAAACCTAATATATGGATACAAATCTGGATATGCCGGTAACACCGACAATCAGCTTGAAATCAGAACTGGAGAGTTCTTGTTGAAATGATTCCAATAAATAGTTTTGCAAACAAGCGGATCGACCTGAAAGACGCCGGCTTTTTCGATCATCAAGCACCACCTGATGACGCTACCTGTGCAGTGGAGTTCAGCGATCGTAATATACTACTGATATCGCGGCTATTCAGTAGCAGACATATTTCTTGACAACCTACAAGCCACAAGAAGACTGCAAGAAGGATCA
>LUCH01002520.1:0-50350 GCA_013368495.1 Paragonimus heterotremus
GCGCAGGCGTCCTTTGGCTTCGGTCACTGTGACAGACTAATCCGTCTCGGATGCCGTCAACCATAGGCATGTACATACAATCTCATACGCCACCTACTAGCTGTGCGTGTGCTATCAAACAAACATGATGAGGTACAGTAGGGGAAAAGTAGGGACATATGTACACTCGTTTTGTTTGGTTTGACCTAACCGATCGGCAATGAGCAGTGTTAAATGAAGATTGTAGGTATTTGTACTCTGGAAGAATGAGGTTGTAATTATCAGGAAACTTACTATTAACAAATTTTGCATTAACCATTTAGTTGCAGTCCGGCAGATCACGTGTCACAAAAGCGATGCAACTCCCTGAAAGAGTGGACGCTGGAGTCATCTTTACAACACATATGGTAAAATCAACGAACAGTTAGAATTGCCTCGACTAAGCCAAATACCTGTGTATCTGGCGCCTCCCATCAGAAATTAGCTCGTCATGATTGTTAAGCGAACTGCCACGGATAGCCGTACCGAAAAACCAGTGCGTAATTTGGAGCGATATGAGAGCGCCTCAAGCTTGGTTCGCCTCACTTTATTTAAACAGTTGATTTACACAATCTTTTAGAAAGGAAATGTGGTGTTTAACTGTATTGAATACTCAAGAGCTAATTCGTCTCATACAAGTAATTGTTTCACAAAATGGACGAACAACCAGTGAACACAAGTCAGCTCAATTTGTAGGACGCAATCGTTGAACTGGTCATCCAGAACCGGACAAGTCTAGCATACCATTTCACTACACTAACATTAATCAAATTATGCGCTGATTTTCTTAATGCTGATATTCAATGGTTGCTGTTCTATACTGTCCAGAGCAGTATCATGTTACTCCTGGTAACGAAAAGCTCGTCGAACATCAACTAAGTGCGGACTTGCACTTTTATCGGTCTCAAGGCACTTGTAAATTTTTGTTTTGCTTTCATCGCAACTAAAGTAGTTTATGTGGGACCATTTTGAAGAGCTGTCTGAACGTGTTCTTTAAACGCCTCCAAGATTGGTGAGTGATACTTTCAATAAACTACGGTGCGGAACGTCCACAGGGGCCCGACTACAAGAAACTTCCGGCTAATAGGTCGGTCAGCTACCTAGAATGTATCCGACAACCGTATCGAGTGCAACTAGCCATGACTGAGCGGGTCTTGCGAAGTAGTGTAGGCCCGCGATCTGTTAGACTTACGTGGGATTACGCGCCTATGCGGCTAACGATATTGAGTATTTTACAGTAAATCCCAATAAAAGCTCCAGGTAGGTTGTATGGTAGAAATAAGTCTCTATTGAAGAATTATTATGCGTACCAAACCAGATAAGCGCTTTCGGGCTGAAATTGTGATGCTTCATAATAACAACTGGAGGATTGCACTGCCCTCAATAGACTTATCAGAAAATTGGAGTACCAGTTCATTCAAAATAGCGTTTATACAGAACGACGACTACTCCACACTTGTTTCGATAAACCATTGCTGGCAACCCATACTCCTTTATAAAATGTCATGTTGTTGAGAAAAGCCGTGTCAAAATCCACAGAGATTAAATCCGAAAAAACGCAGGACATGTGTTACGTTTTTGTAGATATCTGTGTATCTTCGTATATACAAAAGTGTAAAGTAATTTCAAGCTTGTCTTCTTTCATGAATCTCAAGCTTCTCACTAAAAGCTTCATCAATATAAACATTGTAACCTTAATCCATATTCGTGAGTATTACCGCTTGGGTTGTAGACACTCTTGACGGTAGTTCATAGAATAACGGGTTAACAAATAGCCTGAAATGTGTGGGAAGTAAAAACTGAGCAAAACAATGAAGTTCCTGAATCATAATCATGAGAAACTTAGGAATACGTGTTTGCCACTGACTGTGATACAATATTTTATAGGGGGCACGCCCAAACAATTAGTTCGATGATCGGGAACCACCCAACAAAACAGGTGATAACTTACAACCTTAGTCATTGGGTTGGTCACAGCCTATGAGCAAATCAATGTTTGATCACCGTGAACTTTCTTCCAAACGTTAGCACCCGCACTGTATAGTGAGTGGGGTCGCAGGCCCTTCGTTATCACAAATACTATTTGACTCATTCAGCACTGGTCGCATTTTACTTACCTTGAAAACTGGCTGTAACTTTGCGCACTTCCTAAAAATGTATCATGGGACTGCTGCGTGTTTACATATTCAACCCGTCTGACACAGGTCAACTGGCGGAAGATGTGATATTCAAATATCTACAGTGCAAATGCAACACTCGTACGATTGGTCAGATTCCTGATCCCTAAACTGAACTGAGCGCACATACTCATTGCAAATCCTTCACTCACTCGACGTAGTTGCATAAGCTGGCGGAACAAGCTTCTTCTTCCCTGGATGTCTCCGTTAGACTAATCGCTTATAGGTGTTCGATGCAGACAGGAAAGGTTTGACCACATCAGTCCAGTCTACAGCAATGAAACTTGGATGGTTAACCGACTTTGTGGTGTTAATTAGCAGTTCATGAAAGTAGCTTTCTGGACGGTGCTGCAGTCCATTTTTGCGTGCTGTCAGTCATCTATTCTTATGTGCCAAGATTCGTAGTCTGGCTCAACCATTATCTCACCTACCGATATAGCCGACCTTAACAGTCAAAGATCTTTGCTCTGAGTGTTTTTGCGCCTTTCTGTTAGACGGATTTCAATAACGTGTGATACCTTGTACGTCCGATGATTGTCACTAGTAACTCAACCCGTTTGTCAGTTCCTGTCATTCCTGTTTGGCGCGTCAGACTTGAATATTTTTGATCATGTGTAATGAACAGAACATTGTGTACAGATAATATGTATGGTCACCTTCATATATGCACCTAATAGGCCAGATGCTTAGTTTTGCTCATGACCCTCCACCGGACTGGTTTCACATCATGGAATACCCAGTAGTTCAGAAACTGTCTAAAGGTGTTGAATTTGCCTGAAAGATTTTGGCCGATTGTGGGTTATGTGTTCAACTCTTGATGGTAAATCCTTTTGCACGTTGTTAGGTCATGTTTTATCACCGCCAATGTTGGACCTGTTGAAGTTTGTCTGGTATATTTGTCGTCTTTTGTCTAGTATGATGCGGAGCGATGAATTCCTTGAGTCTCGTTTGGTTTGTGTGTAGAAAGCCGACCTTAAATTTGCTTGTATTTGTCTCTGCTGTTTTGTGACACGACTGTACACAAAATGTTTACATTCCTCCTTTTTATAAGTATCATTGTTTATCTGTAAAAACTTCCTTCTTGGTATTGTTTGGCACGTTCTCATCTTCATCTGTACTCGATTGCTTTAATGAGGTCATTTTCCGTTGATTGGTGGCTTTTTGTGAACACATGCTTACTTGCCCCATTTTGAACTCTTTTGCTGGATAATTTGTGTACCCGGTTGATTCACATTAAAGGTCAGAGAGTACCTTTGTTGTAATTTTATTAAACAGTACCGTATAAATTCCAATCCTTTCGATCGCTTTTTTGTTTTTGAACTTGGAAAATAGTCCCGTTAAGTCGATAGTGTGAATAAACGTTATTGGAGTTATCGAATACGCGTTACTTAGTGAATTGCCCTAAATCGCCAGCAGCGTTTTAACAGCCAGTATGATACGTGTGTACCGGGTATGCAGCCTTCATATTCTACCTGAGTGGGGCACTTGAGATAAAGGCACCAAATTTGAAGTTCAACACTGCAGCTTGACGTATAGTCGAAATAAATTGGTTTTGTCCGGTGCCATAGAAACGGACCAGCAGTCCTAGTGTTTTTCACACGAGACGAGAGGACCAGGGTCTAATTTCTAATCTGCATAATGACATGTGCTACTAACGACACTCGCGAAAAAGAATGATTTTGTCGTCTTTATACAAATGTGATGAGCAATGCAATGAAGCAGTGGAGCAATTAAGCAGTGCTTTGACCAAATTCATGTATTCAACGTAGAAAAGTGTAGTTCTGCTTTTTACTGCTGATAAACCACAAAATACATGGTCGCTCACCATCAGCAACCCCAACAGCAGTTCACCATTGATACCGATAATTAACTGCCATAAATAGGCAGCAAAGAACAGGTCTTGTTGGAAATAAAGTAAGAAAGAAAATGGCATTTAATTTAGGTAATCCTCTTTGTTTAGCTTGATCGGCGAATGCTAAGATGTCCACAATTAACTGGAAAGCAGTCGAGCTGAAAAATTGGATAACATGATTTCTGAGAACAATTAACACAGACTTTTCATTACGCAGTTCCATGTTTCTCTCTAAATTCACAAGTAAATCATTCACACAAAGCAGCGTTCACGTCGCTTTGATTTCCTAAAGGTACCCCAGCCACGGACTGAATCAAGAGGCTGCTGCCTTGGAGACCAGCACAATCGATAGCGGTACACCCATCGATACCTCTCTTTGTTTCTAGTCAACCTTTGTCCACCCCACTCCCTTCGGCTATCATGGGGATCGACTGGGCATATTCAGTCTAATATATGGTCAGTCAGTAGTCTAAGTACTTGGTCCACTTGTTTTTGATTTTGGTAACCGTGTGGACTGGACTGTCACGGTCATTGCATACACGTGTCACTTAAGTTTCACACAGATAACCAACCTTTACCAGCGCTTCCGTGGGTTAGCACATAATTAAGATAAGAGCATTTTCTTCTGTTTACTACAGTCCATTTGCTGTCGTGTCATTTTCTTAAATACTCGAACCGTTCGGCAACCTCCATAATGTTATTCTGAAGTATTCCCATGTAGTCTTAGTATCACCGCAGAAACATTCTTCACTTTCGAATCAGCTTAGAAACAGATTAATACCGAATAGTTGAGTCAGTTTTCTGTGGTGTTTCTGACCCCATACTTTAGCTTAATGTTTATGAGAAAGTACATAAAACCTATGGTGAAGAACTGTGTTTCATTGTTAGGTGAAAGGCTTGGGAAAGGAGCTGGGTGGTAGTACGACTGGTTTTGCTGTTGCAGAATTTGGCACCTGATTAAAATGTGATCTATCTATTCACATCTTACATTCATTACAGCCCAGTCTATGATGAGCTATTCCACGGATCCAGCAAAACGACGAATCATAATGACTGCCAGAACACCAACTTTGATGGGTGTCCAGTACATGTACTAAACTAGCACAAGGTTCAAGATCAACAGATCACACTTTTCGTAACTGTTGTTGTATTTGGATTAGTCTTAATAATTTAGTCCGGTATATGAGCCCATGTCGAAGTTCTTGAACCACTTTTGACTATCGCGCCAGTGGTTAATAACTAGGTGTTACACCATGTTATCCTAACCCGGGGGATCAAATCAAACGATCCTCATTTGTTCGACCTAAACTAGTATACACATCCCAGCTCCTGATTTTCCTACTTGTTTTGCTTCTAAGAAAGAGCGTCGTTACCAGCCATTGTCAGAAGATGACAGTATGTGTAAGTATTTACAGACGCGTATAGTTGTACGTTACTTTATTCACTAGCCAGACACAGAGTGTTCAGATAAAAATTTGAGTATCGCAATGCAAACTATTTGTGGTGACGTTCGAGTACAGGTCTTCTTGGGTTTCCGTCATGCTGATAGGCTAATCCGAGAACAGATACCACTAATGATTTCTATAAATAAGTATGCACGTATATCCTACGCTGAACAGTTCTTTCTGGCAATTTATATTCAGCAAGAATATGGAACCAGTTGACCTTTTTGAATAGAAATAAGAATGTTTGATAATGGTAGTTGGTATGCATTTGTGAAATTAAATTGTGTAGCCCAAATAAAACATATTTCCTTATTTTATTTGTTTTTCTGGCAGAATTCTTGTGGCTTGGATATTACTTACTTACATTTACTCTCAACAAACAGAGAATGAATTAAGACAATTCTAAGTGTGCACAGTTCCAAACTGTCTATAAATAACAAAAACAGAATATTTTGGCTGAAAATCTCCGTGATTCTGCCTTAATTAAATCGGATTATTTGATCATCGTTTCAGGCAGTCAGGATCTTCTTAAGTTGGTGCAACAGGCCCAGGGTGCTGCTGGACGAATACTGCACTCATATGATGCTTTTCGGGATGGGATTAGCTGTTGGACACCCTTGAAAGCTGAGTCGCAGTTGACAGCAAACGCATCCACACAAGTCAAGCTTGAAGACACTCAAGACACAGGATCTTGGCCTAAAATGACCGATCGTAGTCCAATGTCGACTAACAAAGCAGAGTGAGCTGTGAACTGCTTCACACACAAATTTTGTTTGGAGGAGGGGTTGTGATTTGATCTTTCCTACCAATTTTCTTGTAACCTACACTCTGACGATATATATGTCAACCAAGTTATGGGTTACCAGACTGCACGGAAAGTCATTCTCAGAACCACAGTTGCTGGTTTCCTCTACGGTTGCTTAATGTTTCTGTTTACCGTAGGTGGATTTCAACGGTGATTAACATTCTAGACATGTTCGCCCTATCACCGCCTATGGGAGAAATGTTAATAGAGACTGATCCCTTAGGCACGATCACAACTGGCAGTTTTACATGTATCAACTTGTTTCATTTTCAGATGAAGTTTGTACGAATAGTTTCGCGCAGCAATACCTCATTCTTGGGGGATATTCTCGAACATGTGTAACAGTTATCTCTTTTAATCTACAATGACTGAGGCTTACAAAATTGATGCATTATCGTATCTGTTCTGACATGCGGCTCATTGAACGTTTACTTGGTGCATTTGAACGTTAAGTTCAATCCTCGAGGAAGAACTGTCATTTTTTCTAGGTTTTAAGGTTACCAACATAACTAGGTTGATACAACTGAACACCTAGGCAATAACTTCAAACTACTTCACATTTTGATCACCCTTAGGAATCCCACAACTTTTGTACAATTTTAGGTCACGCTAAACAAATAAGACTGTTTGTTCAACTTTACCCAACAACACGTCAGTTAAAGCTGGGTTAGTAAGGATGTCCATGACTACAACCTGTTTCGTATGAGTTTTTAAGTATGAAGTGAAATCTCACCTTCTGTGTTAGTTGAAAAAACAGACACATCAAGTGGAAGTTTTGATTGAATGATGTATAAAATGGGTCAAAATATGGTCATAAGATGTGTCGGTTCGCCTAATGGAACGTCTACAAACAAGTAATCGACATCAATAGAACACACATCTTATTCTTTGCACTGTCCACGTTTTATGGATGGGATCAGCTCAGAAGTGTTTTGGATAGGTGTACAGCCAGCCTTTTGACAAACAGGTGTTAGCATGTCAACCGACCACTTGACTGGTTGTTATTCACGGTGTGTTGTACAGTTTCAAGCATACACTCCAACAATGAGATATCGTTGCGCGAAACTTCGTACGAACTTCTTTCTGGAGCCCTCCATATTAAAGTGAAACAAGTTGATACATGCAAAACTACCAGCTGTGGTTGTGCCTTAAAAATAAGTCTCCATCAGTCTATCTTTTATAGACAATGATGTGAAGAACACATTTAGGATGTTTAGCACAGGTCATATCCACGCTGATGACGGAGTAAACCTAGTCACACTACACTAAGCCATTGTATAGTGTTTATTTTTGGTCAAAAACGAACTAGTGTTCTTTATGTACTAACATTTAATTCTACTCAGCAAAGCTCCGGTGAGCATGACATTCAGAGTGTAGAACAAATAATTAGTCGGTTGATTTTGTTATCCTTATACTGCGATTATACTAACTGTTGACGGATCAGGTAACATGATCACACTAATTACTTCATTTCCTCCAGCAACTATTGTCGCCAAAAGGAAAAATATATGAGGTCTGTACCCGAACCATTTTATCCATGTTTCAGAGACGTGGCATGTTCGTGACAAAAATTAGCAACGGACAATTTGTGTTCTATTGTCGTTGTCACCGTGACATCACCAAGTGTGAGTAATATGCCCGTTTGCGGTGGTTGGGCCATGTACTCTGTATGCCAACTTATCGCTTACCGCAGTGACGCTATTTACAGTGATCACTGGCAGTTGAGTTGAACGACGAGATGGTCAGATAATGGCACAATCACAGGAATGAAAGATTTTAGCAGTTCCCTTGAGTGAAGTCGATATGTTCTGTTCGAGGACTTCGTCACCATCCAATTCACCAGTTAAAAATTTCGGTTGATATGACAGTGTGCCACCATCACTGTCATGCTCTCCTTCGAAAGCACTCATATTTTATGAGATTTTGTACTTTTTATGATTGAGGTTTTCTTTCAGCGTGATCTTCAGCGCTGTGACGAACAGCGTATGAGCTGCAGTATTGTTTGATGAGCCTGATATATATATATATATATCAGGTTGAACGTCACCCACAAATGATCGCAGCTTTCGTATTCTCATAGACTTTCCAGTCGACACCTTTCAAAAAGAAGTACTAGACTCCAGTTTGACTGTCATTAATGCTCGTCAGTAGTGCGTATTCTTGCCACTTCCGGGATTAGAACTCCGGCCACGCTTTCATTAAGCAACCTCGTTGAATATTGCGCCATTGGCCTCATATTAGGCACGTGAACGCTCAGTCACATTTGCTTGTGAGTAATGATAAAGTGACCCGATCGTCTCGATAGGAGACGCAATTACTCTCTGTTAACTCCAATCGATATATATATATATATATATATATATATATATATGGATAACTTTCTTCAGGCCTACTTCACTAGTTTCAGAACGAGTTGGAAGTATCCAAGTTATGAGTAGTGTTGAACAATTATTAATACGATGGAGTGACTCTCACCTATGAATCGGTTTTGCACAGGACAGCGTGCGTCAGTATGGTAGAAGTTATCTTCTGAATATTATTGGAACTTTTCATTACTTATCATTGTTATTATCATTGTTTGTTATGAAACATTTGTGTTGAATAAAATCTGAGTGTCCGTTGTATTCTTTGTCCGCTGAGTGAATAATATTACGTCAAGTCTAACTTTTCGGCATGCCACTGAAGTACGATACTGAACCACACTTCAACAAACAAGTAAAACGCGTTAATCAGATGTAACTTCACTACACCCGTACATCCTTTCGGGAATTCGTTTGAATTTTCTTAATTGCAAGTAACCAACGGAAAATGAGCGAATTTTAGCAAAATACCCCAATGTTACTTGGGCGCTAAAGATTTCCTGGCAAACAATAAAAGTGGAATTGGCCATTCGTCATTTCCTTGGTTGGGGAGGATGATACTCATCAACTAAAGATTTAGCTGGAACCCACCTAGTTCACCAGCAAGCAGTCACATGAGATCAACTGAATTTCTGCCAGTTCGCAGGCGGAAGTATCTGGTTGAAAATCAACTTTTTGACATTGGGGTGTGGTCAACCTTTCTTATTGTTTCTGAGACTCCATGGTGCTGTCCACCTAGAACTGAGTTTTTACAAGCATTTTGCCTTACAGCATCAGGTGATGGCATGATCCCCATGAAATGGTAGGGTACTACTTGATGAAACGGGCATCTCTTTTTCTTTCCTACTCTTCCCTCCAAAAATGTTCACGTGGCTGTCGGGACATCAGTTCTGTAGTCTCCTTTCCTCCTTCATCATCAGAGTGTAACGAGAATATTCAGGCCTCGATTGAAAAAGGTAGGTTCCCAGGATACTTTTCCTTTATATTATACATCTATAACTTTTTTGATGTAACAGTGTTTACCAAAAAGCTAGCAAGAATAACAAAAGAACCGCTTCTGTAGTTTGACCGTATGTAATAACTAAATAGATAAATAACACTCCCTGATGAAAAATATGTTTAAGTATTAAAAATACGTGGGTAAAATTCAGTTTGTCCGAAGTATGTAGTCACTATAATTTCGTGTCCATAATATCTTAGAAAAAGTCAAATTTTGGTCTTCTGTTGTCTTATCAAAAGCAAGCTAAACTAATCATTTTGCGTGCGTTTGATCTTGCGAAGTAAGAATGATGGAGTAAATTGTTAGACTGGTTATTCTTCGACTAGACTTACTGTATTTGTAGAGGGAATTTAATTCTTTTCACTTAGCTTGTAATTGCCTTTTCAAAGTCTGTTTCTATGTATCCCCGAAAACTAAGGTCAATTCACTCTATGACTCTGACCGGTAAACTATAACGCTTAGTTCTAGAGACAGCCCTGCTGGCAACTTACTAATAACCGGACACAAGGATGACTGTTCATAACATGCGAGCACAAAATTCTTACTTATTTGATTACGATTAGGGTCCAAACTTGCGATAAGGTGCATTGAGTCCACGTAACTAGTATTGCTCAGTTTAGCATTGAATTCGACATAGTTGTTATCACGTTATTTCAGTGTGCTTTCCAAATTAAAGTGTCGGTTTGCACTGCGTTTGTTTGAAATTGGGAAAAGGAGCATACTACCTTTTGCTGTTTAAGTGTAATCAAGGATTTAAGCAGAATTTTCATGTTGATTATGTTGCATTTAACTTGAAGGCAACAACGAAAACTCGCCTGTTTATCACGTCTTAACTTCTGACCAACTGATTCGCTTACATTAAGCTGATGGTAATTCCCAACACCAAATCACACTGATCCTTTTTACTAAGTTAGTTATTTAATGAGTCGGTTAAATCAAACTAAGCGCTGGCTTTTATATATTCACACGTTCTCGTCCTCCACAGTCCCAGCTACTATCATTGTTAACATCGTCATATCAGCTTACTGGCCTACATATTTTATTGTTTCTCTTCCTGCAAGGCAATCTATCAGACTTTTCAAGTCAACCACCAGATCGTGGTCTAGACGTTGTTGACTGTCCCAAGATGAAAAGGTCTTCCATCACTTGTGAAGCACCGTCCAGACCGACCTCGATTAGTGTGGGTGTTCAGTGTCCACGTACGGATCGTGACATACAAGGCTCGACCAGTAGACCAATGTCTCGCCCAACAAAAGGTATACTGTATGGTCAAAAAGAACCTGCTGCCATCAGTATGGTACGTTGATCCTCCACTCACAGATACTGTGAGACACTCTAAAGTTAACGCTATACATCAACACACACTACACAAATGGCCTGTCTCCTACTGCCTACATTTGAATATATTATGAAGGAAGGGGAGGAAAGGGCGTAATAATGGAAATTGTGGATCACTCTACTCTACCACCGAATAGCTGTCCAGCGCGGTACAGCTTCTGCAATTGTGTTCGTGTCATGATAACATAGAGGACGGAAATGGATGACAAGGATGAAGAGTTGCGGCTTGGTTTACGGATAATACCAAATACAACTGTGTGGTCATCTTATATCTTTTCCAAAACTGTTACACGTTCCTAATATCCTCGTGATTTAAGTTCTGACTTGCTATCATCACCGCCTCAATCGAAACAGTTGTTACCGGAAACAAAACTCTGAACACACATGTTATTTACTCAGCAGGTAGGTATTTACTACAGATGTAGGGCTGCGAAACTAATCTATTTGAAGGCTACTTTTAGTAAAATCTGCTGTTCACGTGTCATATGGTTTGGAGACCCCGATAAGGTATGTTCAAACGTTGTCCCGAAGTTGATTAACACAGACGAGCAAGTTTTGTTAATTGGGGTTAACTTTTGTCATTTCTTCCTTCCTTTAATCTTTTGACTCAAACCTGGTTTCCTCCCATTTATCTTGTCTTGAAAAATTACGTCTTATGAGCTCGTTCTATTTTGATCATTGTTTTTCTCTACCGTAATGCGTATTTATAAAGTGTCCACCATTTATTCCTGCTGCCCAAACAATTCACAGTTACTTGGAATGAACAAGTTTCAAACAACTACGGAGGTCAAACGGTTTGTGTTAGCAGGAAAATATTTAGCTCCTGGTATTGCTTTGCAAGCGATTGGTTGGTGTGAACAGCACAGACCAAATGATTCAGTTGTGCTTTAACTGGTGTCTAAATGAACTGCGCTACAGTCGAATCTGCGATACCTCTTTCCGAATGCATACGTTGGGGAAAATAAGGTTGTTAGTAAAAGGCATGACGGTTATCATAAATTTTGACGCGCGAAAAATCACTACATACAAAACTTCTCCCTAACATAAGGCGCTATTCACTAACTGTCAGGCTTAACCTACTGTAATCTACTAGGCAAGTGTGGTCTTCTAACACGTTACGAACAGTTGCTACTACATAAGTGGTCGGCGGAAAACATGGTAGGATTAGTCCGCAAAAGTGGCCTCGGTCAAAGTACGTCTGCCTGGGCTTGTTGCACCATGACTAACACCAGCCTTAACGTTCTTGATTCTATCCTTCTGCACGTTTCTGACATACGTTGTAAGCGTAAAAGAACATGACTAGAAAGCTCCTAGATGGATATCCGTCAACCGAAGGGGACTCATTCTTTTCATTCACTTGTGGGCCAAGGAAAAGTTTCTATCGTATAAAAACGTGAGTTTCTTTGGTAAAAATTAGGCATTGAGAAGACGTAAATCATGCGATGCTCTCCGGAGTATCCAGATCTTATAACTCTGTAAAACTATGTATAGTAAAGCGAACCAAGGCTTTACCAGTCTCCTCAGCTACGAACAAACAGCCTACGTCTGTCACATCCCATTGTTTATACAAATATTCGTGTAGTTGCAGTATGAGCTACATAGGGAGGACAAACCGACAGTCAGTTTTTCGTATCAAGAAGCATGCTCCCAAGTGGCTGGAAACAACTAGAAACGCCAGGTACGTGCACAGAGGTGGACGGACGGCATCCAGCATCATCAATACCGAAACACATAATACAAACAGAACACATACTCAAGGTTTGCAACGCATTCTCTATGATTTTTTCGAAGTCAGACGTTATAGTGCCCCCTTGTGTGCTCAGAAACAATTTGCGTTGACGTTGCGGCTGTCGTGGTAGTCAGCATCCTCATATGTTTGACCCGCGTCTGTCTGTCTAATCCTTTAAGCCATTATTTTCGCCCTATAGAACATTAACCTGATGTTTAATATTAGTTACATGTCCATGTGTGATCAGAAAGTACGAAATGTTACTCCGGAGAACATCACATGATTGGCGTCTTCTCGTTGCCTTATTCAAGTTCATAAAGGAAACAAATAGCTTTGGATAAAAATTAGGTCGTAAAGACGAATGAATCTAAAATAATGTCGTCGTTTTCGTCATCAATGTATCTTCTGACACTGATGTTTAACTGTTATGTAATCACGATGAAGTGTTTAAAGGTAATAGACAAAGTGATACGTAAACTGGGTCGACGGAACCAAATAAAATCACTGGGAGTAAGCAAAACCAAAATACTGGTGCGCAACAGTCCTTCAAGTTACAGTCGCCTTACATTTTGGTAATCACCTAGGTCAAGTGTGTACTCTTCTGCTCACATATGTTCTGTATTCCCTAACAGAATAAATCCCAACTCGACCAAATGAACGATTTACTGGTTGGTGAGCAGAATACAATCAGAAATTTGAGTGCTCAACTGTATCAGACCAAAAGAGAACTTGAAGAGGCTCGTGGCAAGTGGGCCCAAACAGAGGCGGATCTCAGAGTGAGTTTGTTGGGTAACACACATATACAAATTCAATCAGAATAGATCATTCGAGTACCAATTTTTACGACTGGTCAAAAGCGTACCCGTATAATAAACGTTATTTTTCTCAAAACGCACCTTTTTCAAGGTCTGTGTGATGAAACTGAAAATAAAACCTTCAATTAGTTGCACGATGCACTCAGTATGACAATATGAACACAGAACTAGTTATTTTCATCGTTTAGCTTTTGCCTGAGTTTGTCCGTTTCTGATCAATCTAACTGCATTTTTCGCACATACTTTCAAAGGAGCTGTGACCAACAAATACGTAAACCGGCCTTTATACCAGTTATTGAATTAAGCCATTTCAGATGCTTCACTGAGGACTTACTCTATTCGTGGTCAAAACCAACCTTATAGATAAGCTATTTCTCCACGATTAGTCGGTGCTTGTACATTTCTTTACCTCGCTACTGAAAATCCAAATATGCCAACGTAACAAACAGATGCTTGTCTTAAGTGTTTAAAGGATATTCTTCAGCTGGAATCAGAACTGGGAACTAGATGTCAATGACCAGCGAGATCACGTAACATTTCAACAGGAGTAACCACCAAGCAGACGTGTCTAAGACAATCTGGTTAGTCTGTACTGTTCCAGTCGAATAGGTCAAAGCAGCCAGAAGGCTTTTGACATTGACCGAATCGGTCACTATCATATTACGTAACTGAGTGTTAAATTTACAACGACAGTTTAACCTTTACGGCTTCTCTGGTCCGGATTAGCTTACCCTCACCTCTCAGCTCTCCCTCCACAAAAATAGTTGACCTCAGTCGGAGGGTCAAGACCCATTTCCTATACAAAACAACAAATGTGTTGTGGTTTCGCTTATAGAATTCTAGACAACTTAGTTCTCCTCGACTTCGCGTCATAACTGTGTTTACCAGACGATGAAATACAAAAAATATGTTTGCATATTATGTTGTTTAACTTAATGGGAATTTTATTTCAGGACATGACCTATCCGCAATTTTCCTGGGGGAAGCAAAACTGGCGCCTTATTTGATGTTTTATTGTTCCCTTCAAATGGTCTAAATGTTCACAGTGATTTTTCAGTAAACTGTCATATGCCGTTATTTCACAGCTATTCTCTTGGTTGCTGGCCTGAATTGTTGAATATTGAAGCAAAATGCGAACTACACTCGTTGCTCTCACTTCTGATGTACTGCTCATATCCAGAAGCCAGATAGAAATTATCCACAGAATCTATTTCTTCAAACAAACAACAATCACCGCATCTTTCAAACTGCACAGTGATTAGGTAAAAGTGTTGAAGATTCAGTTGGATGAAACACCCTCATCTAGATTCGAACCTGAGTTACTAGTTCCCATGAAACCTAATCACTGTGCCGGCTAAGTCACATAGTTGTCTGAGAAAACTTCACCAACTATTCGGGTTGTCACAGAAGTACGATATAAACGTTTGCCTTTTACCACGATTTCTGCTTCTGAAATGCCTGTTCCGTCAACAGCAACTATCATTCGTTCGGCGCATTCTCTCGTTTTCTTAACTGTCTCATTCAGAATTGATTATTTCATTCGACAACCTGCTCTGTTTTATTGCTAATTATCCTGAATTGAAGTCAGGTCTATGACATACTTAATTAACTTCTGCTGGTAATTTTTAATCTGTTAAACAATTACCAATCGGTTTGTCAGCAGTCGTTCAAGTAGACTATAAATCATCCACTCAAATGTTTGTTGTCACGGTAACGGCTACCGAGTCATTTGACCCGTATTAAACACTTATCATCAGTGTTTCTGTGTTGCTTCAGTCTCGACTCAATAAGAGATAGTGTCAGCAGAAAGAGTGCTTTGTGCACTCTAACAAACCAGTTAGATAATTCAATGTTATGGGACAACACTGACCTGATGTAGCATTATTATGATCAACAGCGGTGGAAATTAGACCCTACAGCGAATGAAAATTAGCAGCACTATAAGATTCGTCCAGTGATTAGATCTCTATGGTTAAGTTGTAAGTGTTTGGCCATTGTGTTCAAAGTTGCTCTTGGCTGAAGCCTATTTTCCGGATCTGGTTTGATGTATTTGTGTAAAAGACATATTCGAGATTGGTTTTATTTTCAGTTCTTGACGCAAAATTGATGTATTTTCTGGCGAAACCATAGGTACTCAGAAACTTATTTAACTCCATTGGTTGCTGCATTTTGTTCTGATGTCCAATATACTCACAGTAATCGTAATAAGTGATCTGATTCTACGCTGAGATTATTTCTAACGCTATCGTAATAGACTGATTCAGATGATTCTGTACCGTAGTCTATTTGAAACCTGTCATTTACACTCACCGTTTACCTTGGACTTGAAGTTTGCGTATAACGGTAAATCTACACGCGTGAAAATCGTCTTCATATCTCAAAGAATGGGGAATATTATTGAATTCACCGTCATGTCGAATACAGTAAACCCGGAATTTACACATAGGAGAATCATGTTACTAATAAGTAGTTTGACAGGTTTGCTAATTTAGAGAAGACAGTTGTGAAAAATCTGGCATTAGGCATGATCCGAACCAGCCGCAGAAACAGCATGCCCATAACCACCAAGCCTTCGAGCAGCTGAGCTACGAAGCCACCTCGGAAGCTTAAAAATGTCACTTCTACATCCAGTTTCCAACTCGCCAAATTATACAAGAGATGGACTACCCAAGCAGGATTTCTCAATCGATTCCTACTGAAACCAACTATCACTATCCATAAGCACTTTAGTTGCATCACTGATAAGCAGTTTGGCGGACGTGGTAAGGTATAGGAAGCTCAATTGCAGAACATCCGTCCTGTATTCTGCTACTCAAGTAACTACATCCTAATGTATGATTTCGGGGCTTCTGGTGTGGCTTTGTGGCTCATCTGGTCCAGGAGTATGATTCGAATCCAACCTGTGTGCAAATTTTTCGCAGTTGGATCCCTTACACACGGAAGAATCAGTCATACTTGTACATCATTTCGGTTCATACAAATTATCTTATTAAATCGAGACTAACTTCCTCTAGTTTTCTGCACTCATTTGAATTTCTATTGCACAGTAAGTAGATTTCGCGTGTTAAATCATTCGCTTACATTATACTGATTACAACTAAAGCTGACCAGCTCACAGCGTGCGGCTAAGACCCTTGATTGAAAGTGGAGATACTAGTTTCAATTTCTTGTGTTCTGGCTATCTGATGGTTTGATCACATTAAACACTTATTTACTGCATAAATCAAGGCTATCCGCGTAGCTTTTTAAGACATGCAACTTGATTTTTGGTCAAATAATCCACAGTTGATTCCCTAATAATTACGATGTATCACTTACGATCAGGGATTGCAACATGAATAAAAGTAATAGAAAACAGTCTACACTTTTTATTTTTACCATTTAATTATCGATGGTAAGGACATTTAAGGGACCGATGCTATCAGTAATGCTTGTAGACGTCAACAGGGGCAGTCAAACACAAACATCCCACTATTAATCTATAGGTGACTACGGCATATCTTTAAAACATCTTCAGAATGGAGGTGAGAGACGTGGGTGGATGACTGGTTGATCACCCGACTTCATGGAGGAGATGGCTACCTAATCACACATACGCTCGAAGGTTATGATTCTCACCCAGCTGATTCACAAACGCTGGTGAGTTTGAATTAAGCCCCCACTTTGGTTGTCTGTTTGCCGTTGACTGAGCTACGTTTGTAGTACAGAGAATAGGAACCGTCGGTAACGACATTAGCGAATTCTTACCGTAAATCATCACTGGCCCATTTATTAAACCGATGGTTTCCACTTGCGAGGCTGTGAGATCAGTAAGTGCGAGGTTGAGTAACAGAATGTTAAAACAGCCTAATATGAAGTTACCATGGTCGCGCTTTTGACAGTGTATATCTAAAGAACCTTTAGAAGTGATCAATGGAAGCTAGTTCCGGTGTTTATCTTCTCGACAACAAACGCACACTGCCACATTTGCCTCTCACCATTTGTGAGCTCAATATAATAAATCTGATTTGCTATGCGTTAGAAGGATCACTGGTTACATTAATCCCACTGACTCTCTAAAAAGATATCTATGTTTTGATGGATTACGTAGTGTTTTTGACAATTTTTCTTTATTGAACATATACTATCGAGGAGGAACGGTAGTTGGGAAGGCTTTGTGTAAATAGGGTGTGCATTCTGTCACAAGAGATCGATGGATTGCTCAAAACTGTTTACTGTTAGACTGAAATTTGGAGGAGAACTGGACCTAACAGCCTATAAGGTTATGCCGAAAATGGCAATTAACCAAGTTGGTATTTTAGTTCCACCTAAGTGATTGAGTACAGTGGAAGTTCTGCCTGCACTCTGTCATCCGTTCGAAAACTTCAAGACACCAATGTTTACTAAAAAACTAGCACGTTCACAAGAGGTTTTGCTTTTTTCCAACACGACGGGTCTTCGTTGAAAGTCGGTAAAAGAGATCTCGAACAGAGTAAAGGATTAATACAGGTTCCGATTTTTAACTCCACAATCAGGTTTAGTCAAGAAAACAACTGGGCGTTTTATAATTCATACTTCAAATTTTGTGACCGCAACACATGATTACTGGCAAGTTAATTCTACCCTAATAAGAAACTTCTGGAACTGGTTGAATTTGAATAACGCTGAATTCGTTGAGCATCTTTCAAGCCACAGCTGAATATGAACGTGCGAGATGTTTGATCAGTGATCATGACATACTAATCCACTAACCACTTACAAGCAAATCTTTGGTCATTTCCATTGCTGCGTAACAACTACCATGAGCACAACTGCGAAACTCATGAATACCAACCTATTAATCGTTCGCAGATTATCTTTGAACTGTATTTAAATATACCTACAATGTAGGTCATTCATGATCGACGCAGTTCATAACTTCCTAGATAAGGGCCACGTAAGATCTTCCGGACAATGTGTAGGGGGTCTTATGACTACAAACTATAAGTTAATTACTTGCCTTTTCCAGGCAGTATCCCAACTAACTGCCATCTCCTATTCCAAGACCGAGGACAAAATTACTCTTCAACTGCCTAATATATCAACTTCACTTCTGCCAACTGAGCACAAAAACATCAACCTTCATTTAGTAAGAATAAGGAATGCGCCAACAGGCTGAGGCAGTTATTGTATGGTTTTCGGTCGTTTCGTCTCTTGTAAACGTTTCTAGCAAGATGTTCTCAAGCAATAACAACATGACCTGCAAACCTGGCCAGTCCTTCAATTTATCCAGGTATATACCATTTTTCGTAAAGAACTTCTCAACAGTAGTGAGTGGCGTATGACACTCGTTACTGTGGTACCATAACAAAGACAAAAATGAATTCGCAACTAGCTGGGAGCGAGAAGGTTCATTAAAAGACTTTAGGGGATTGAATACCAAATCATTCGTGCACTGTTCATACGGATTTCAATCAAGCCAGATGCATGAGCCTACATATTGTGACTCAGTTATTTACTTGTGTATTTAACTTATTCAGCGTCTAGTCCTACGGTATTACTTGGTGTCTTCTGGGTGCAATATCGTGATAACCGAATACCACTAATTTGTTTGCAGATGAAATCTGCTTGATGAATTTTTATCACTAGTACAGCCAAAATGCTTTTATTTTCTCTTACTACTACAAATTTGTTAGTGAAAAGCAAACTACATTACAAGCCTTACCAGCAGCGCTGGAATATGTTGGATGGCGGAAGCCAAAGTAAACTGATGACAGACCAAAACCCTCCGTGCCAGAGTACCGGGTTTCGCTAACCCGGTACCGTGACTTTAACAACTATCATGGAGGCGGGGTTGGTACTAAACGTCAATCAAGTTAAGTCAACGGTAATAACCCAGTAACAGACATAAAGAAGATGCAATTTACAACGAATAATCCCTTATTGCCGGCACGGCTAACCGTCTGGGTCTACGTTTGTGTAAAACATTGTAGTGTAAATTTGGGTGGGCTCTCCAGTGACGCAGCTAATAATCTGTTGTGATAATATTGATGTCCCTGCAGCTGAAAATGAACAGATGCACAACATGTGACAGAAGATGCTTAACCTAAAGACCTGTTCAAACCTGACAGATACACTTGTGCGAGTCAAGATGAATAAAAACATGTGCCACATAGATTTGGCTTTACGAACTTCAGGAACGGAGAGTGTTGGGCCAACCATTCTCTATGGTGCAATGTACATGAAAAACTTTCTACGTTCCTATCTTCTACAAAAACCTCCACACCCCTTGATGACAACCGTTAGCTGATAACTTTTTGTTCGTATTAAGCCATCCTACGTAAGAAAACCGGCGTCTGTGTTAGACAGTATATTGATAAAACTAGGTGCATTAGCGATGGGTACAGAACCAGAAAATCGGAGGTATCGAATGGTGCGCTACGCTGTTCCGTGAACAGGTTCTTGCAGTGTATTTGTTTAACAGTCTTTGACAAACTACCTCAGGGTATTGGGTTCTCTAAAAACTCGGCTTCACACTCTACAGTGTAAACGATTCAAGAGGCAGTGAAACTTTAAAAAATGATCCAACACTACTACGACTTACTTATTCGCTCACTTCGCTCAATCGTTGTTGTCAGAAGCCACGGTGTTCATACTCTAATTTTTTGTTATGGGCAACCGGTAGGATAAAACTTGATATGTTAGCTTTCCACAGTACAGTGAATTGGACAAGGAACACTAGCGCCTTGAATTAGAAACACCAGTCCCAACGTGTAAAGCACTCTGATGTTGTGACGTTATATCTTGGAAATAAGGCCCAGTAATGATTAGCGACGAGTCTTGGTTCTTTCACTTCACACTGTAGTGGTACTGGTACAGCGTATTCCAGTTGTTTGTATCGGAAGACATCCCTATGGATGAACATTCACGTGTTTGTTGGTTATGGTGGCTCGGACGTATCGTGCGTATTCTTACTTAAAACCCGTCTTACTGGGCCTCGTTTTCATTCTTTCCATGTGACGGCGAAAACAGCGTGCTCTACGACATACGACAAAACATAGGAGACTGAAAAAGCTGGCGTGAATTTCGGCCCTTGTTTGTTCGAATCAGTTTTCGAGGCGGGTTCCAAAAGATGTTGGTGTCGTCAGGTAACAACACTTGAGGATGTGATCACATACCGGGGCCACTGACGCAGTGGCTCTTACGCTGATTACCGCAATTTTTGTTGGTTACCGTTGTGCATAACACTTTTCCAAAAGAAATCAACACTTGTAGAACGTGATACGGTTTATTTACAAATGGGAGTCTACAAACATTTCTACTGTTCACTGGTCTCTCTGTTCCCACTGATAAATTAAGGCCAAGCTACATTCACAACAAGCCCGCGAAATGGAATTGGTCCGCTTGAACACAAACCTTCAGACGGAAGTACGACTGACAAAGTGCCAACTTGCCCAACTTCAAGTTCGATTATCGATGTTTGATCGCGAGAGGTCGGTGACGGAGCCACTACGCGACACCGCAATTTCATTAGCTTACAAGCACAATCTCAGTGGAAGCCAGCAGACCGAATCCGTGGATTCCGAAAATACATTATGCTCTGCAAAGCCCACCGAACCGAAGCCATCAGAATTTATTTCCGAATTGACTGCTCTGATTCCGGCATTAAGCCGCATGCTTGCAGAGGCACAGGAAAACGCAGTGGACAAATACGATCACACTCAAATTTGCACAGTTCCAACAAGTCCAAAACAACCGACTAAAAATCCGATTATGTACGTTTTTGTGACTTTTGTCTGCTATTTACGTTACAACTTGATGATGGAGACTAAACAGAGTAGCATACAAACTTGTTACTGCAGATACAGTATGATGCATTAAACTCAAGTAAGTCAACTGTATGCGTTACGCACTTCCAGGTGCGGGTCTCGTAGTCGGTTAAGACTATAATCTAGTGAACATTTGTACGGCCGGTCAGTGAGCTAATTTGAGTGAAGCAAAAAGCATAGGAGAAGATGCTATAGCTGCACATTTTGTATGTTGTGCATTTGTATGCTTCAATTTTCTCGTACTACCGACACAACAATAAACTCATCATAAAGCCTATGTGTATTGAGGTTGGTTTCGCGTCTGTTAATGGGCAGGTGCAGTTACTCCCAATGTGCGACATGGAATCTTGCTTAGAAATGTTCTGGAATTGTAGGTGCACTTCTGAATTTGATGCAAAAGGCGACTACAGCGCGGGTAGAGTGATAAGAAAAACCAGTTGATATATTCAGGATACAACAAATTCCTCACACATTGCCTTTGTTCATATGTCTGAACCACAGCTGATCACGTCTGAACAATATATGTGCAGAATTCTTGGGTATGCAACAGGAGGACGCGCTTAATCGGCTAAGACGAGTCTCACTGTCACTTGATTTATGCATTTGTGCTCAGTCATTGTTCGGCCGCTGTGCTATCTCTTCAGCCGACCTCAGGTTCGGTAAATGAGGATGTGGGAGTTAAGTAACGCGGTAGCATTCACAGCATGCGTTCGAGTAAATGAACTCGTTGGGGAGAGAACATGTTAAGATCTTAACGAGTTATCGTTTGACGTTCGCGTTGTTCATACCGTAATTCTATTGCAGACAACGGCAGTTGAGCAAAAGCAGCAGTCATCAAATATGGGTAATTAGCTAAGGTACTTCCCTCCGATAGAACTCATTTCAAGGCTGCACAGCTAAGCAGACTACATTAATGTAAATCACACTCATCCTTTAACAAAAGGACTCACTCATTTCTTTGTCACCACGAATGGCACAGACTAACAAACAATATTCTGGCTTTCATAGTACCACTGTTGATTGCCTCACTAGTACCTCCTTCAACGGTTACGTAACTGTCCAGGTGAACAAAAAATATTCACTAAATACCACATGCCATCATCATGGACTGGCGAAACTGTAGCACCAAGACAATCTCGAACTGGGGCTTTGCACTTCTTAAGAGACAGAAGCAATCAGTGTTGACGAAAGGATACCGCCAACCTTTCCAAATTACATTGAGTTGCTTGAGTCGTCATATGGTTAGGCAATGTCATCAAGATTTTTGAACTCACGAACATTGCCCTCCGGCCAAAATATGAAACTAACAGAATGCTCACCTCCTAATGCTTTCCCTCTAGGAGGTTATTTACTGCAATGTTAAAGAAGAAGGGCGATAGCCGGAAACTCTGTCGAACATCCATAGTGATATAAAATGAGTCGCATTGAGTCTCGTGAACCCCAACTCTTCTAATAATCAGCTAAGATAAAGTGTGTATGAGGTAAGCATAATTGTCAAACGATCCTTCCTTAGGAGGCAGGGTCAGACAACAGCTCTGGACAGCTCTCTGGACAGTTCTAAAACACCCTACACTTGTTTCCATCTATAGATTAAACTTCTAATATTTGAAGTAGAGTGATAAGTTGGTCGATGCAGTCAGTACCGGAGTGGAAACCAGGTAGTCCTCTTACTCTGATTTCTCTAAGTGGAGATTAGTTACGAAGAACTGAGTTCACTAGAACCTTCAAGGAGACAAAAATATCGCAGACTTTTAAAAACTGGGACAATAGAGCTTTGCATTAGGTCTCCGAAGACTTCCAATTACCAATATGTTGAGGTAGCTTCTGAGTGAACACAGTACCACCATCCTGAAAACAGCCGCAGACCGGAGACTTCGTGGTGCTTGCGGGCTTCTAATTCAGAGGCTAGCTGGGTATCCCAGGCCAAGATAGAACAGACAGTTAACCCTTCTGCAACCAATTGCGACTGTTGTCAGATAAAAGACTTCTGAAAGTATTCAACCCGATGGTCCGTACATCGAGATAAGCCGTATGTTGCAGCATCATCCATTTCACAGAACCTCCCACTGACGTCCAGTTTTTTGATACCCGTGGTTTGTATAACCTAGAACAGCATCCGGCAGTTGTCGAAGTACACGGTTGCTTCCACATCTAAAACGTATTGCGCCCGCTGAGCTTTTAACCACGTTTTGAACTTTTCGGATATTTTGTTCTTAGGTGTTTAAGTGCAGTACTGTTCTCATTGCCATCATAAGACAATCGACGGGCCTCAAAAGTGTCAAATGAAAATGAGGAATTCCAGGTGGAGGCAGCTTCACTGTCAGGTAATTCACATACAACAGTGCTCCTCTTAGGCACGGCGTAGTAACGTAGTGTCCATTAATCAGTGATACTGGTGGATAGAATAAATGTTAGCTCAGAAACCAGTGAACCCTGGTATTGACTTGTTGGTTTAGCTGCATCGACCTATCTGGGAGGAAGACATCAGCGTTCTCCGTAACTCTAAATAAAGTCATTACCAATCAGGATTTTGTGAGAAGCGAGGCAAGTGATGTGGTACAAACGTCCGTCATCGACGTGACTCTGCCAATGATGTCTGAATGCAATAAAGCTGATCAGTCCAACACTGGATTGTACAGAGAGGACGCCATGCAGCACAGCGGTAGCTGTGATAGGAAAATATTTACACACTTCAACGGCAAGTGATTGTACGCGTGAAACTCCATTAAACACTAGAATCGTGTTTTGATGGCAGTGTTCCCTAGCAGACTCACGTTAGTTCCAACAGAATCAACATCAACGTTTAGGTTTCACGTAAGTGCTGATAAATACGATGCCTATGCTTTGTGACAAAGACCCTGAATGCGTCAACAGCTTGCTCAATATAACAACCATTCGCAACAATGTTCTAAACACCAACACCTTTTAAGAAGAATAAGACATGTGTGTAATTGACTCGGATGGCTTGTTCTTAAAGCATTAGTCAAATTTTTGCTTGGTAAGCACCAATATGAACCTTCTTAACACGGGATGTATGCCGGTTATACCTGATAAGCGGTTGCATCCAGGGGTGGGTTACACTCACAGTCTCATTTGGTCACACCTATTTCCAGCCATTTGGTATACCCAAATTTCTTTTCGTCAAACTGAGTTGAACAACCACCCTACATATACGGTCGCTAAACAGTGCTCACATACCTTTAGAATAATTTCGTCTCACTGGATGAAATAAGTGCTACTAGATATCTCAATGATTTAGACCATCTTCAAACATTTAATGGTGGTTTACTTTGGGGTTTGACTGTATACTGTCAGTTCAACGGACGAAGTTACCGGTGTTCTCACCTCTGCTTGATGTGAAACTGTAAACAATACATTGTTTGCATGTGGCTGACTCTAATTAACCTAGATCCTGAATAAATGTAAGCGATCTGTCTGTGGGGCTGTTCACGAGGTTCCATCCCAGTTGCTTGTTCGGCACATCATCTAACTATATAGTGACTCAACCTCTATAAGAGCAGATTACTGACTGCATTTCAAGACGATGTTCGGATGAATAGAATCCACAAGACACCGATGTGAACAGCGTTTCGTTCTTCAATCCACTTCTGCTTTACTGCAACTTCCTGTTGAAAGAGGTATATGTATAAGCGCCTTGACAGATATCCCCATGCCAGTTAGGTCTCGTCTCAATGTGTGTAAGCATGCGGATGAGTTACCAAACCCGTTCAGAGTATGGTGGGCTACTGACAGGTTAGATTTCACTGTCATTGGAAACCACCTATTTTCTCTAAATCGACCACTTCCGGGGACGTTTAAGACTGTCGTACCTCTCTAAACGTGTTGTCTACGACAACAAAATTTCATCATCTTCTCGATACGATTTCCAATCTCCTTGCAATGGAACACAAACACGCACTGTCCATGTTCAGTGCCGTTTGTGTCGGTGTTGTGCAATGCGACGGCTTGTGGGATGAGTAGTTTGCGCCTACGAGATAGTCATTCATGGCAATCGGATTGAAACTTATGAGCAACCTGGCGATCGATAATGTGAATTCTTTATGCGTTTCCTACTCGTTGTGCGAATTTGATGAGGGGGCTGGGCTTATATGTAGAGTATAACCACGATATTAATATTGATATCCACCTCAATCGGTGATCGAAGTTGGGGAACTTTTATTAATTGCATACTTTTCTTTGCAGCCACAAATCCCATTCACGAACACAACAAGAAAATGTCAGAAGTGGGCAGAACTCCAAACAGTTGCATGTGGACATGCTGAAGTCCAATCCAATTTTGCAAAGCCAAAGAGTAAATTAGTGTTTTTATTGCGTTTTAGATGCATTTCCTTTGGTTGACTGGAAATTTACACCCAGGTACTGGTGCATTATCAGCAAGGTTAACGTTGATTGCTTTTGAAGATAGCTTCCGGCAAGAGTGCTGCATTAGTCAAACTTCATCAGAGCCATCTGTTGTTTTGGCGAGTGCAATGATCACGGTGTCAGTGACCTGAACATTTACGAAATAACACTGATAATCCCCAGTCTCTAGCATGTAAAGCCAAATTTGTTAGGTCGTCCTCAGTGCCTTTCCAGTTAACCTAACTCGTTAATCACACGATGTAGACTCAAATTTCCGCGTTGACTGAACTACCTAGGAGTAGAAAGCTCACATACTGTGACATGTTAACATTTCATCTGTTCCCGATTGCCAGAATGGCTTAGTGACAACCGGCTACCAAGCTAGCCCAGCTACCTCATTCAAACTAATTTTGGCAATTCAAACCCGAAGTCACCGACTGTTTGTGAAGCGATGTTTGCAGGAATTTATCAGCCGGCTATGTGTATGTGGTAGTGATTGGATCAGCCTATCGAGCTGCAGTATTTCTGAGTAAATAGTACGTACTAATGAGCTGTCAAGGATTTGATTAATTTTACGTTGGGCAGCATTCGCATTTGATCGCAGCCTTCGCAGTCCGATAAATCATCCAGCCAGCTTGTTTCGAAAAGAACCACCAGATTCGTTGTGTGCTCTTGTCGGAACTAGTCAGTGGTGCATATTTGTCACGACAGGGATTTGGAGTCCGATGACATTTTCGTGAAGCAGCGGTGTCGACTACTGCGCCACTGAACTCATTCAGCAGCCTGTGGAGTTGCCACGATCTTCAGTACATAATAATTCGTGCGGTTACATAGATTTCCAGCCAGCGTTTCCCCTATTTACGTGATTTATGTAGTTTTCACGTTTATGTTTGCCAGTGATAACAGTAAACAAAACAGTGACATCTCGCAACATATGTCTTCGTTCTGTTTTGATACATTGTTTAAAAAGGACTGAGTATTCCAAGTTGAATAGAGTTGTTAATCAAGGGGTCATCGATTGCATTTAACAAACAGTAACTGTGTCTCCTCTCGAGGCAATCGGGCGACCTTATCGTTACTCACAAATGAAAGCGGTTGAGTTTTCACATATGGTAATTCGATTGTTCCCGGTGTGAGATCTGTGGCGCAGTGGTAAACACGATTGCCTCATGAAACCGTGGCCGGAATTCTAATCCCGGCCGTGGTAAGGATATGCATCACTAAAGAGCTCTGACAAGAGCAAAACTTGAATTTAGCACTTCTTTTCGAATGGGGTCGACTGGAAAGTCTATGGGAATGCGACAGCTGCCGTCAATTTGGGTGATTCTCAATCTGTGTCAAAACCAATATCCTCAACTACTCAGAATTATTTTTCGTTACATAATGATGCATTACAAATGCGTGAATGTTTCACCTGAAAGAGAACTAATCTGTTTTGAAGGGCAGAATGGATAGGATTTGGCTGTTTCGAAAGTGTTATTCATTAAACTAATTACTCACACAAAGCGAATGTTTTGACCGATTACGTTTAATCTCACTATAAAGAACAATGTATAAACTGAACATGATACCGTGTGCAGCCTTCAGTTCACTCAGTTGGTTCCACTTAACATTTCAGACATCCAACTCAAATGATTATGAAAATCCAATTGGGCTAGTTAATACCACCTTTACAAATCATACAATTATGCTAACTTCCAGTGCAGTTCGATCACGCCGTATGACGTGTATTATACAGTTTAAAAGACACAAGTTTCTTTAGTTGCTTAAGCAGAGACTTTCGCCAAAACGGATAAACTTGAATAAACGCATCAAAAAATGAATACACTCCGTAATTTAATTATTAAGTATTCCATAAATACAGAACCTCAGGTTCTATCAAGGAATTTCAGTCGAGGTCACTAGTATGCTGTACCACGTATCTCCTGAAACCATTTGGCTGCGTCTTTTCACCTAAATACTGCAGCACAGCAGAGTTATGTGAGTAAGAATAGTAACGGATGTTGCTAAAACACAGTTCCCCTCTGTTGGTACTAAACATTTCAATCAATAATTGGGATCCTCCCTTATGGGTAAGGAAACCCCCTTGTGCCATAAGTGTTTCTGAAATCTCACACAATCAATGCATAGACCGAGCAAAGTAGATTAAATCGGCCATAAACAGTTATCTCTTGTATGGCGCATTTTTCGCTAGACTAGTCACATAATGAAAACGTGTTTTCGATTATCGCTTTTCGAAACAGCAATCACTTAGGGTTATCTGTTTTGCTGTTGTTGAACAAGACTGACTGACGAGATTCTGCGAACTCTTATGTCTGAGTCTATTCTTGATCGAGACAACCACACAGTTCTAATTAACTTCCTGTACTAAACGAACCACTTCCTTTTAGTGAACCCATCATGTCTTTGTTTTGTCTACTGTTATTGTTACTACCTGAAACTGTCCTGACTTATGTTACACGTTTTAGGTATCCGGGCAACTCGAGACGTAAACTATAAATCTTAACAATATTATCAGATGTAGACTTTAGTGAGTGTTCCTTGTTGGTAACACATTTATGATGTGAGGTACACAGTAAGCAGAAACTCGGGCGCTTTAAAATGGTATCAGATTATTATTGGATAGTAGGCAACATTGACTGGCACAGTTTGAGTTTATTCCTAGCGTTCTCATTCACACAGACTTTCTACCAGCCCCTTCTGAAGTGAAGTTTTGAAATCAAATTCCGTTCCTGTTTGGGGATTGCACCACTTCTTTGACTTCAAATTAGGCAAAGCCGATTGATTGTACATGAACGCTTAACCACTCCTGCTTGTCATTAATACTGAAATCACCGGAACACTTTTTGAGGAAACAGTAACTGTTCTGTTAACTTCAAACGACAAACACACTATTACTGCCTTTTACCAAGTGGAATTCCCAGTAATCATCAGAATTTCTGAGCAAAACTTTGACTCTTATGTGCAAATACTGCGATAAAATATGTGCGAAGTTTCACTACAATTCATGTGTGACCTGAAATACCACCTAACATTTTAAGAAAACTGGATACTTTGACCTATCTCAAATCTCCGTATCCTACGACTGTCGGCTAGCGCCAACTGTCTCCCGACAACTGGATCAGTACGCACAAACGAATATGGCTGGTCGGTTGTACATGACAACTCAGCCATGACGAATGCGAGTTAGATGGCGCAACGGTTAACGATGTTGTTTGCTTAAAGCGTGGCCGGAGGTCAGTTCTGAATGGGCTGATTGAAATGTCTACGGGGCCGCGACAGTTGCGATCATTCATCATTGATGTACAGTCTGTAAGAGACTTGATTAATGTAAATTTTCAACGATTCGAATAGCCCCAGAAGTTCATTGGAAGTGAAAATGTGTTTTGACGAACACTCTGTTTTCGGTTATTCATCATCGGGCCAATTACATAACATTTTATATCGTCATGGTTGTCAAGCGAGTAAAATCAAAGGCAACTGGTCACATAATTACATCACGCGGTTGTGAACTGGAAGGCAATTAGGTGACAAAATTGACCTCCGGAGATGTCGAGTCAATAACAAGAGGTCATGGTAAACGTAGGGCTTGTACACATTTCTTCTGAGCACACAGCCGTGGATTGCGCAACCGAGTTCTGATCGCTTTTGCGGTGGCCATAATACGAAATTTGACTCCTTTGGATTGACGACTTGGCAAGCGGTGAATGGGCTGAAAAGCTACTTCTGATGAGATTGGTGCTCTGGGTCAACAAAATGCGCCAAAACTGCACTCAAAGTCGACTTCATCTCGCCCTTAGTCAGTCATGTGAGGTGGTGTTCTCGTATCCTCTGGGAAAGATGCCTGGTTGTGTGACCGACGTAAGCTGCTTCACAGGAGCATGTGAAAGAGTAAACACAAAATGAGGTTACACATTTAGGCAACGTAGCTTTGAGTTGTACGTGAACTACCGAGTCGGATCTGAACGAGATTCGCAATTGTGCCGCATTGTTGGTCTTTTCAATTGCGTTAATTATTCTGCGAGTCACTAGTTCAGCCAACGCCTCGTGTTTGTATTCTAGCGTCACATTAACCAACTTCGTTTCTGCAGATGGGAGCTTAACTTTCGGTTCTGTCAGGTTCATATGTCTACTTTCTAAGTTTAGAGGATAGGCGTTCATAACCGCGTGATGTAATTATGTGACTTTGATTTCGTTCGCTTGACAACCACGATAATATAGAATGTTATGTAATTGGCCCGATGAGGAATAACCGAAAACAGACTGTTCGCCAAAACACCTCTTCACTTCTAACAAATTTCTAAGCGAGGTTATAGGTTCATTTTCTCTACCTTAGCAATTCAGATGAGTGCAAAATAAGACGAAAATGAAATATCAGTTTGCAATCATACTTTAAAAGTCGCTCATCTTCCTTCACAATTTTGGATTGCCTTCTTGTTGTCCGGTCTACTAGTACCCGGTTAACACAAAACTGGGGTCAACCCTCCATCAGCTGAGTCCTGGTGAGAATCGGTCAGGGTCGGTATCTCCCATGAGTCGATCGGATAGTGTATCCTCGGTCCGTTCGATTGATGTGCTAGAATTCCAAAGTGGACTTGCCCTACTCGACCAACGTATCAACAGCGTTCGTGAGACGTTAAATTCAAATGCTGCTTTCGAACGGTACTGAGCAAACGGCTGCATTGATTCCCGTGCGTTTATTGTGAATTTGTTCCATTCTCAGTGAAAATGTGAGTGAATAAATTATTGGAAAGAATATACTTGGAAAATTTTTTTATAAAGTCATAGGAGGCTGAAAACGTTGTTACTGACTGGCCAAAAGTGGTTTTTTATTTGGCACTGATTGTGACATAGTCGTGCCAAAACATGAGCCACACAGTTCAGACCTTTGAGTCGGGAGCTTTAGGCGGTGTCTTCCAAGAAACCTCTATTTCTCCTATTCTGTAAACTATGCTGTCGAGCCAAAAACTCGATCTGAAGTCTCATACATCAGTCTGAATTGTACTCATGAAAGCAAGACGCTGTTTGTCTGGACAAGATGTGTGCTTACCTCATTGGATCGGTGCAATGTGGGACGGCCTGAACATCGTACAGCACCGATTGACATTGAATGCAGCCACTAAGACATCGATATCCCATCTTTGAATGATACAAGGCTTGCAAACCCCGGTAGGTTACGAGAAGAATATGCTGAATGTAGAGGAATTGGGCTAAGCGAACTCACCGGTGCAAGGTCACCCAATGATCCGTGGAAGGTTACAGCCTATCAGTGTCGGTAACAGGAGCAAACTGGCGGATCAGCACAATGATCAATCTGACTGAAAATGCATCGGATTTTGTTCTGACGAGCACCGCAAAAAAAGCTATTTCTATACGTGACACGTCGAAACAAACAAGCCACAATCGGAGCCAAAACAACCAATAGGAGGGCCTAGGATTTGGTGCCAATCGTATTTTTTTCACATGATTGATACTCCTTGTCCATAAGATAACCAATGGAAACTCAACAAACTTTACGTTGGTTTGTGCTACAAGTTCTACGTTTGTATTCAATTCGTAAGGTAGCAAGTTTTCAAAAGGATCTAAAATGATGAAGAACGATGTTGGCAAAATAATGCAAGATTTATTTCTATATAATTCAACAGTTCAGTACGTGTAAACACCTGTCCGGTATGATTAAAAAGAAAGTTGAATCGAGAACCAAATGACGTCGTACAGTGTACCGACAGAGCTGTAGGGCCGAAAGTGTAGAATGTGTACTATGACTAAGCTTTCTGAATAAAGAACAGCCAACTTAACCAACGACGACAGTCTTTGGCTGATACGAATGGCAGCCAGTAACGGTGTAGACGGGTGGGCTAGGCCAACGCCATCGGGTGCGTCTCCAAGCTGCGGATTATGGAACCGCTCTATAGGTGAAGGCGAACTGCGAAATAAGCGGGGCTCTCCAGGCGAATAAGCAGTTACGGATGATGAGCGATAGTACTGCCATGTCGTGGTGGATTGACAGTTGTCAACCTGGTCTACTGTCAGTTACCACATAAGCTCTTTGACAGCACTACGACGTGGCGTATGTTACCTCGTCACAGGATCAAATAGACTAGGTAATATGTTGTGTATCTGCCATGCTAGGCGCGTGGCATACTGACATATCCAGTCTCCATAGAACATGAGGAGGGCTTACGAATCACCTCGGTGATCACCAACTTCAGTAGGTACACAAGGTGTGCCGGGTACCTTGAATGGCTGGATCCCATTTTAGATACCGCGCGGAGCACGGACACTGTGGTATTGGCTGGTGACTTGAACACTCATGTAGGCAGGCTAGGCATTGACGAGCGTGACTCAGGTGGTCCGCACCCTCACGGTAATCGTCGAACAGATAACGGTCAGTTTCAGTCAACTACTAATTTTCGACGTTCCAGGCATCAGTGGGCCACCTGGCAACTTCCATCGCCGATTCACTCGTGGATAAAGTCTAATCACATAACAGTCATCTATCAGTAGCCTGGCTATTTCCAAGATTACAAGCCAACTTGAGGCATATGCGTGAATTTCGATCATGCACCGTTATGTGCGGAGTTCAATCTACATTTTGGTGAGAGGCCACTCTGTCGCCAACCGCAAATAAGACGTACCTAAACTATCAGGGCCACGTGCGCTTTACGCTTACCAACCTATGCTTACCTCTAGTCTAGGTCCTCAGCCACCAGACAACATTGAAACACACTAGGCGCATATACAACGTGCAATGCATAATTGCGGTACTGCCTCAGAGGTTACTACTTCTAATTCGAAATGGAACAAAACGCTGTTGCCAAGATCTCTCGGGAGCTTTTCCATCTTATCCGATTAACTGGTAGCAAGAAGTCAGGTGTGATCGAGGTATGCTGCGAAGCCAGTGGTGAGCCTATTCCCAACCCACAACGATTGGAAAGACGTTGGTTGATGCACCTCAAACAACAGTTCAATAGGCTACACGCGCCGGTGACTACACTTTCGGCCTCTGCCTTTGATCATTGGCTTGTTGGCGTTTCACCGCCCTCGGAAACAAAAATCAGGTTCAGGTTTGTAAAACGTCACAATAGATTCGGCCCAGGCGAACTTCCTCCCACTCTTTTTGTAGATGAAGGTCCAGCCTCAATTAAAGAACCGACAGCCATGCCCCGGGAACTCTGGAACAGTGAAGTTGTTACAAACGACTAAGGTTTGGCTAACATCACATCCGTTTACAAAAAGAGTTCATGCGCTTCGTGTGCAAATCACAACGGGATTAGACGAAGTTGCTCATAGCCATTGCGTTTCGTAAACTAAGCAAAGCAGGCAAAGAGCATATCCGTGAAGGGCAATCTGGGTTTCGTCTTGGCCGTGATTGCATTGATCACGTCTTCATACTTCGTCAAACACTTGAACTCCGCCATTCATACAGAATTCCAACAGTTTTTGTCTTCATGGATATCAGACGGACCTTCGATTCGATTGAAAAAAATGTACTCAGCAGTTGTCTATTGAGGAGAGGTGTGCTCGAGAAGTATGTGAACATGCTGAAGGCAAACTACCGTCAGAGCTCGGGCAGGGTTATGGCTTATGGCAGCGTATCATTGACCATTTATCATTGCAATCGGGAAGCGGTAAGGCTGTCCAGCCTCCTCCTTCCTATTAGACTTTGCAGTAGAAGAGATCCTAGAATGTGTCCTGATAGACTGCAAAATTATTGTTTGGAACCGCTCTCACGTATTCGACTTCGAAACGCGGAGGAAGTAGACGACATTGTCACAATCTGTGTGGGATGACGGAGAGTCAGGAGCATTTTAGACAGATAAGAGGCTTCAGGTCCTCAGTTTGTTATGGTCCTTGCATCTGTTAAGTGAAAGGTGTTGTTGTAAGACCCACAAGACTCAGCGCCTGCTCTCGTCCTTGGTGATGAACACTTGGAAGTAGTCGAGATGTTCGTGTGCGCTTTCGTAACTGTATCAGTGCAGACCGGACGTCTGACAAGATTACAAATTACATAGCCAAAGCTCGGTTGGCGTTTGCTAACTTACGCCACCTGTGACGTCGGCATGATCTCAGTCTTTTTGTAAAAGGTCGGGTGTACAATGCCATTGTGAGTGCAGTCCTACTTTACGGCTCCGAAACCTGTTCCATTCGCGCGGAGGATGCACACAGAGTATCTTCATTCGACTAGAGGTGTCTTGGAGATATTAGTAGTATGTGGTAGGCATACCGTGTCAGCAATGACGAAGTTTGTCGACGTGTCTTCCGAAAAGATAATTTCTGTCGACTACTGGGCATGCTGATTTCATTTTAAAGGCACCACTGTCTTGGCCACATCTTGCACATGTCAACTCACCGCTTACCACGTCGTGCGTACGGTGGAAGTGGCAGCTCGGTGATCAGCGTATGATGTCGGTTTGGGGTATGAAGGTACTCAATTTAAAGGTTGTTCCAATCGGGCGTTAAAGGCTTCCTGCCTGGAATGCTAAGGGCACTGGACAGCTTCGGTTGAGAACGCTGTCTGATAAAATAAAGAATGGGAGTCAACGGCGCCGGGGTTGCAAGCCTCTGTGTGCATCGTTGTAGCTTTTTTTCCTTATTCCTCTAATTATGTTTCCTCCTTCACCTTAAACCATACTTCTTTTTCAGATGAAACTAAATTTTGAAAAGTCAGGGCTTCGGCTTGATTAGAATCAGCGACAGAAACACCATGTCCAACAGACTGATACCTCGATACCTGTTGGTGCTTCACCTGCTATACTCACCTCCATGCAAAGCACAATCAGGACACCCCTGGACTCTTCGCGGACAAATTCCTGTTTCTGGATGGAATGAACCTAGAGGATCGAAGCCAGTTTCAAAACCGGATCGCTGTGCTTCAGAAGTCCCAATGGCACTTCATCTTCACCTGCGACCTTTATGTTCCCAAATTTTCTGGATAGCCTTGTGTATCTCTGACAAATCTGAGATAAGAGCAGGTGAAACTTCGACATCTTGTTTTGACGGACTATTCACAATCACACAGCCAATGTTAGCCGACCATTTCAGTAAGCTACCAAACCGTTGCACGATACGTTCATGATATCCTCTAGTCGGATGCATAAAAAGCCAGGGCCCCCGGCAGTCACTACCTGAGTAGACTGGATAGATGAACTGAAATTAGCTTTGGACAAATCGTAGGACTGTCTGTGTTGTCGGTGGTCTAGGTAACCTTACATCAGCTGAGGTTCTATTCTTCACCCGTCTCTAATGACTCCGCGAAGCCGTTGGGCGAGTTGACTGCGAACATTTCAGAAAGTGGCTCTTTATTCTTCACTACTTTGATCCACTGAGTAAACAGTAAATGCCTGATTCATCACTCACGTCAACCTTCATTGTTGCCATCAAACCAATCCGGAGGTTTCTGGCGCTACCTGTCACTTGTTTTGATGGTAGCTGCCGTGATCTTTTCATCATAGTGTTGCCGCATACAGCCAGACTTAATGGATGCGTGATCGTTCTCAAGGAAAACAGCAACTGTACACCCGAATACCATCCCGATCTTTGAGCTCTACAACCGTTTAGCATCCAGCTTCTGCCGTTGTCCAGATCCACAACAAACAGACCTGCAGAAATGTATAGATAATTTGGTACTGACCATCTAACGATTCGCTCTACGTTCAGCTCCACGCATCACTTGCGTGGTGTGTACTTTTCTTATGTCGTGCTATCCTGCGGTCTGGTCGTCAGTCGAATGGTGATGACCGCTTCGTGGGTGACTTCATCCAGTGATATCACTCGTATCCAGCTGGAATGGATTGTTTGTGATTTCTAACTCTACATCACACACCTAAGGCAGACAATTGCTGCTTTGACCGACTAAACCAATGTTGTGTGGTTCGGTGACTCTCGGTGAGGCTGCTAAACCACACCCAACACGCGTGCTGGAGCCGCCCAGAACAAGCAGTCGGTCAATCACCGGTTCCACTTGGATCATGGGGGACAGCCGATCCTAGACCTGGTCATTAGTATGATCAGTGTGACAAATAGTTGGGTTGTAAGCACTAAGAAGTATAAGATATTCACCTCGACCGAGTTGCAGGAGCATAACTGTGATTCATGGACTGGTGATATGCGGCCCACCTATCATCGAAAAATTGGTACAATCAGCCGATGTAAAAACGGTCATCATATTCCAGAGCACATACCGCTGTGAAAACTATCCAGTTGAAGGTGTACCAAGTATCAAAACTTGCTACCTTACGAATTGAATACAAACGTAGAACTTGTAGCACAAACCAACGTAAAGTTTGTTGAGTTTCCATTGGTTATCTTATAGACAAGGAGTATCAATCATGTGAAAAAAATACGATTGGCACCAAATCCTAGGCCCTCCTATTGGTTGTTTTGGCTCCGATTGTGGCTTGTTTGTTTCGACGTGTCACGTATAGAAATAGCTTTTTTTGCGGTGCTCGTCAGAACAAAATCCGATGCATTTTCAGTCAGATTGATCATTGTGCTGATCCGCCAGTTTGCTCCTGTTACCGACACTGATAGGCTGTAACCTTCCACGGATCATTGGGTGACCTTGTACCGATGAGTTCGTCTAATGAAATCCCCTTGTTTGTTTTACCTTTGAGATATCTCTATTGCTTGTCTCTGAGTAATAACCGTTCCACTTTTTGCCTACTACCTGGCTTTCTAGGTTCGGTTTACTGAACAAATACCCCGTTCACACATCTACTGGTCTTACTTCTTCGGATTTACACCAGATACTCGGTGTATGAATGGAACTACACTACAATACAGCGCAAGCTACTTATGATAAGTGTTATGCGCACTCGTCCCTTGACTCTGTTCGACTTGACAGGCTTATCCGAAACGGTTGCAGCCAACTGTTGTAGAGGGATGATGTCATGGTCATGACGGTGTTAGAAAAGCTTGACTCGCCAACAACATCAGGAGTACAACGGAGGGTCAGAGCTGTTTTTCTCGGTCAACTTGTCGTTTGAAATGTGGAGTAAGTAGTTACAAACGTCAAACGTGTTAGACATGTGTAATAAAACTTGGCGTCGTGGTACGTTATGTGAGTGACTGATAAGTTAATTCGCAACCACGCGTCTAACGTAGCAATTTGCGTCACATTCTGACACCGGCATTGCATCGCACCCGTCCAGCTGCTCAACTGCACCTTCTGTTAAGCACCAAGTGGTTGGCTGTTCATAGTGGCCGTACCCATTCAATCGATCAACAGGTCTCCCAAGTAACCTGCCAAATTAACCTGCAGTTGTAGTGACGTCAACATAAGCAGAATAGATTGGTGCTTGCATTTACGTATGACGGGACATATCCCCAAGTGACTGTCAGTTGTGATGTAAGAAAACCACCTGCTGACTTTTGCACACTGAGAGAGCTCAACTTCATCGTTAGTCAGACGCATCCTAGCAACCGGCCATTCAACTGATCCTGTCAAATCATTCGAGATATTGTAAGTTAGTCGCAATCGGAAACTGCTAGCGATTATTGGAGCGGCACCAATAAGCCGACCATGACTAGTTTTGTGCACATAAAAGAAGTTAACGCAGTCTATCTATTGGTCATGGACTTGACTGCTGCGCGAACGACTGAACCTAGTTAGTTGGTGTGTTCACGTGTTGTTGCTGTGTGCGGTTTGCATACAATCTACTGCGACTGATAAGAAGAAACCGTAATTTTGAAATTTCGCAGCATATCTTCTCTTTGTTTCGACGAACTAGCCCAAGAAATTCAGTGATTCGGCTGTAAGTGTCAGGTCTAAAGGACACCGAAAAATACTCCTTTTTAGAAGGTTCACAGTAGAAAATTTGTAAAAATGCGATGTCGTTGGTTTTGCAGGAAAAGCGATTTAGCGACCGGGTCAATGAACCCGTCTGCTCAAACAAGTACGTAGTGCTGGTGTAGCTGTACCAACAACAGCTGTCGGGGACGGAGTACTTGTAGAAGGTAATGGAAAGGACGTATTGTTAACAGCATCCTATTGTAAACTTGAGTTGTGTGCCTTGCCAAATCTGTATATGCTGGTTTCCCACGATCATTTGTGTCCTATTAGAAAATTGCATAACGATCTGTTTATCACGCTGGGATACAACAGAAAAGCGGACTAACGTATGATAGTTTTAAGGAATAAAAGGTTCAAACAAAACGGAAAAATAAGTATGCATTTGTATAGTTGCGTGGCAAAATGAGGGACAGCGTCTGTAAGTTGTGTTGTAGTATATCAAATTTTACCTCGTAGGATTTCAAATTTGATGCGCAAGGAGCTTGACCGTACAATTTGTTGGGAATCATAATAAAAACTTTTTCTGGAGCGCGTATCTTGATGCCGAGAACCGGTTCAGCTGGAAAACAGTTGAGTAGACCGGAACATATTATGGGTTATGACAACAGAAGTTAGATGTCAATAAAGGTGTTCGACGAGATCACTTAGCATTGAACGATATGCTGTAACACGAATATCTTTGCTATCGAGTTGTTGAAGATGCTGGGATAATTTGGCTTCGAATCGTGGGCATCGATAAATGGTAAGTCTGACGGATCACGTGAAATTCGCAAAACTGCATGCAGAAAACTCACGGCAGCAGTGGTGTCGGTGTTTTCCTTGACAAGAATTTTTTCCAGCCAACAGGTGGAACTTTTCAAACAAGTGTAAATATGAGAACGGTCATTATCTATGTATGCAATGAATCAAAATGGTCGACGGAGATGTGTTGGATACATCCGTCGGTAGGGACGAAAGTTTCGAATGTAGGGTGTAAGTTTATGTATGTCGAATTAATTTAAGACATTGACAATCAATACAACCATTTGCTCAACCTCGAACCTCTGCTCATATCCAGCCCCAAGTCGTTGAACAAAGAGTCGCGCTGTGACACGAACATCTGAACGCGACAGCTTATGCAGATCATGAAAAATATGCCATCGTACAGCCGGCTGCAATACGTGTTAGGATATAGAAATGCAGATGTCACAATCAAGCGTATCAGGGTGGATATACAAAGGAACTGGTTGAATATACGGCGAAAATAGAGAGAATATAAGAGAAGCAACTTTTGCTCCTGCTTCTGAAACTTTACCAGTTCAGCGAACTCCACAGTAGACGTAATGTCGATTAAATACGCGTGTCAGCTACGGTGTTCGGATCACATGGAATGCGTTAATATCTCTGATAAATTGGTCAACATACTTGATTTTGCGTGATTTTTGAGGTGGATATCTATCTGGTTTAGTCTAAAAGGCTCCTGTTAACGGTTTGTAGTCGATGTAAATACAAAGTCATTTACCTTCTCGGTGGTGCCGCAGGTGACCTTTTGTCTTGCAGATTACGAGAAAGTTACGTCCTGGCTTTTGTGTAGCATGATTCGATAAGTGAAAGCTTGCGTAGGAGGAATTCCAATATATGCTGGGATTTTTCAATAGTTTATTGTAAGGGTGCGCCAACGACTGTACTAAAACCGCCAACACTGAGAGATAACGTGATGTCTATTTGTCAGGGAAACAGCATGAGATATTGTGTGAAAACGTTATTTACTATTGAGAGTGCTGTAATAGCATTGTCTGACATACTTTATGTTGTGGTATTGTTGGTGAACATGTCTACCGGCAACGCTAAAATTAATGCAGCTTTCGGGATGACACGCTTATAAAAACTGATGAACCCGTAGATATGTTTCGGTTGCTTGAAAGAGGCTGGAAAAGGTAAATTTCCCAAGGTTTCAAACATGTTTAATTTAGCGTGATCCTATGTTTATCAGTGTTGTGACCAGGAAACTGCAAAGAATGTACGTCGCTGGACGTTAGTTACAATGTCACAATCTCATATTTGAGCACATGACGAATGTAAGTATTCCGTGTGTTTCTTTTGAAAGGATCTAACGACCAAAATGTCATCTACTTAAACAGAAACAATGATTTGACAAGCAAGAACTTGGTCAGTGGATCCGTAAAATGTTTGTGTAGCATAGTTTAAACAAAAAGGTTTGCGTAAATATTCGAACATGCAAAGTGGATTAGTGATTGCAGTTTAATAGACATAAACAAAATGAATCGGTATTTGGTGGTAAGCGTGAATGATGTATATGTGCAAAAATCGTGCGACCCTGAAGATTAGGCGAAGAATCGTGGATGTAAGGTATCGGGTACTTCAAACGATGTTTTGCAGGCGTCACAACAGCAGAGAGGGTTCGCTATTACCAACATACTCGTTACTGTGAAACTGCTTCAAGCATTTATGTTTACAAGATGCGGTTCGATTGATGAGCATGTTTAAATGTTGTGACTGTAATGAGTTTGTACAAGGTGATTCCAGAACATTCTTTGAATCAGTTGTAAGTTCTGCTGGTAGTATTGCGAAGACGTGGTAACCCGTCAAAGCAAACCGGGTATGCATCTATAGAAACAATATGTACGGATGGTAATGCGAAATTGGTGGCAAATGCAAATCGACTGAACTTAATTTCCATGTAGTCACTCGTCAATTGGAGTACGGTTTGAACAGAGTATTCGCCACTGCACACAACCAACTGGTAGCCCGGTATAAAAATAAACTATTCGTAAAAATGACGACAGAGATAAAATGGCGGTCGCTCCGGGCTTACGGATTATTTCGGAAAAAACTTACTTATTTCTGAGAAGAGAACAACATCACCAACAAAACATGACACGTAGGTAACAGAATAACAGTTACAAGTGTGACTAGAAAAGCTGAAAGTTCAGTAGGGGGAAGCTGAATTGGTGCGATTCGCTGAGTCTGATTGTCATGTGTCTGGATAGATTTCAAATTTACTCAAGTTACGCGCACTTAAACCACAACTTCGTCCAATCCGTACCGGTTGAGTTGTTGATTTTCCGGTTATGTTACTCACACAAAGTATCTCAAGCAACCGTTATATGAGAATTAGATTGCTGATGCGCATAAAAACTGATGGATTGGCATCACTCAGACCTTTGTTGCGACACTCAGGTATTCCGAAATCATTTTCAGAAAGCCTGTATAAAATACTTCCTTATACACCGTAGCGATTAAGCAGTGATCACTATAAATAATCCTATGCGTCGAGTTCACAGGATTAAAAACGAACGCATACTTCACCATAATTCGAATCAACTTTTTCTTCTTTTCAGGATTCTTAAACTTTGTATTATATTCAACATCTTCACGTCTCACGCGAAAGTCAGCTTAATCTGACGTACGAAAAAATATATTTTCTCTTATTATGTTTTGGTCTTACGGTTCAAGGTATTTCATAGATGTATCTATCAGTAACATTCTGTCTTGAGTTAAAGAAGATTGTTGAACCCATTGATCTATTTGTCTGCTCGAAAAGTTCAGGTGTCACGTGACCAGACCTAACACATTCTATTGGTCTAAATCCCAAAAGTTTTTTTCATCCATCTCGGTCATATGTAATTGAGTGTTTTTTTTTGTTGCTGGCTATCTTCTATCACGAATAAGTCCAACTTTGGAAATAAAACACGTTTGTAACGCCAACACGATATGAAAATAAATGTACGCAAGCTGACAGTTTGTTATTCCAATCCCTGGAGTTGAAGTAAATTTGTTTAACTCGGCTGTGTACAAAAGGTACTGGGAATATGATACCGTGGTAGAAAGACAATTAAATCGAATGAAATAATCGTTGTGAAAAACAGACTGATCTCAGTGCACCATTGATTGCAAGTTCAAGCGATTTGTTGATAGATCCAGTGATTGTCAGTGTAAACAATCTGTGCCGAAGTTTATGAGGAAATCTTTGTTTTGGTTACACGCACTTAGGACAAGCATTTATGCATTATGTCTGGAGATGAAAGGAAATCAGTAATCTCTGAGCAGTTGTACGCAAAGTTGTTTACATTACTGCTGCATTTGGACATGAAATGGATAAACGAATGAAATTATTTGTTGTTCATAGGTTGTTCACATAAAGTTGTTGATGTTTTCCAGAATTTACTGGCAGTTCAAATTCCTCAGCTGATTTCCTGTCAGTGAACGAGTTCCGTGAGATGAGTGGAATTTTTCTGGCCTTGAGCGATTATATTTGAAATCAAAATCGGCAATTGTTGCCAGAGTCATTTTTTATTTTTGGTGAAAAATATCGTAAACGTATTCCTTGTTTATTTCCTTCATTTCCCCCATACATGTATTACTGACAGTAGTAATAATTATTGCATTATTCCTTCAAATAATGTTAGTTAAAGATCCAGGGTTAGATGGATTCAAGTTGGGTCAATATTACTGAGACTAACAACGTAAGTGATTTGCTGAACATTCCATTCGATGTGCTAAAAACGGAATTTGATCGTAAAATCTTTGGAGAGACATGTTTCTTGTAACTACCTCTGCAAAGTTTATGGATTTAAGCTTCACCTTCTTATCAGGTCATTTGAGGAAAGATATAAATTTACGAAAATTTTGGATGAACGAAACAGACGCAATCAAACATTGTCTAATTGTCTTGTATTTAATTCTCCCCATCAGTTCACTCAAAGTTACAGTGACGTTTACACAATGGCAGAGCAGTAGGACAACTATCTCAATGAAGAGAAGAAAACGTTCGGAAATAGTTAAAACGACTGAAGATACAATAATCTCATACCGCTGAGCCCGGTGATCGAAATCACATCACTCACTACTAGACACCCCATGACAATAGGTCATCAACTTAACTCACTTAGCTTACTCAGAGTATTGCTGTACAGTCAGAACCCGAAGTTACTGGCATTTAACAAACCGTGTTGGTCAGAATACAGCAGAAGTGAAGACGAACTGTTCACCTATCGCAACAGATATCTTCTTCGTGTTCTGATGAAGTTGAAAAAAGATAGTATTTCAAACGTGATAGTGGTTTTTAAACGGAACTCACTAAAAGTGTCATTTGTCTAGCGGTTCCATATTCACAGGGCACTTACGGAAATATTTCGTTTCACTTTTTAAACAGCGAGAGAGAATTGTAATTAACTTGAGAAGATACTGAAATTCGTTTATACAGCACAAATGGGTAAAATTAATTTTGTTGTTGGACCAGAAATTTGACTACAGTTTTCATTCATCAGTTTGGTGATTTATTATCTGTCTAGACAACAAAGTGAAATTCTAAGCACATAGGTTAAGCTATCCAGACTACAAGTCCCTAGTGATTATTCTGAGTGGTTTAGAGATTCGCAATCAATGAGGTCGTACTGATTTAAGTCTGTTCGACATATGTAGCTGTACTGATGAATGTTCGTCATCTTCTACGACTCAGTGGGAATTTTCGCGAGGTAGACGAAAGGCAAAAGATTTTCTAAAACTTATGACAAGCAATCTGAATTCAGTGACTTGTATCTTTAGCAAGTTTTTATTTAAAAAAACCCAACTAACCACCTGGGATATGTAACTTTAGGTATAAACTATCAACAGCAGACGTGACATATACAGGTGACCAGTAGAAGTATTTCTAATAGGGCTGGAGAAGGTTTCCACAGATGTCGGAGAATATATAAACTGTAGGACTTACAGAAAACTGGTTGTATGAGTATTATCATATAAGCGCCAATGGATTTCACTAGGAGATTGTGAGTTGATTGGTACCAATTTATACTTTTGTGCAGAAGTATTAGGTAATAATCGATATGTATATCAGTAACAAGTTTATTAAGGAAGTTCCATCAATAAATAGGCAGAGAGTTACTTTTGAATTTTCAGTGATCACATGACATGACAGTAGTACACAAATCAACAGAAAGCATACACAAAATACTGTCAAAATCAAAGGAACAAATCAAGTCAACCGAAAAACTCGACTTAGTGACTGCGAACACCATTACGTTGACTAAACCGGACGGAAGCTGTCTACTTGATTTCCTGAACACGGAGTAGCTGTCGAGAGACACAATCAATTGTTGTTGACCTCCGTCCATGAGGACCAAACTGGACGCAAGTTCAGTATAAACGCTGCGCAAGTTATTGTTCAAGCAAACACCAAAGAAGGTTTGTGGAAGTCTGGCATTCCTCAACTAACCCGATAAGCAAACACAATGAGTTCTGAGAGCAGAAAGAAGATATATATTACGATATGTTCACATTTCATTTAATCTCATAAGTCGCAAACACAAAACATGCCGGTTATGGATACCGTACAGATGAGAACAAACAGGGACTTGACACGCCTACAAGCCCACCAAGTATTATGTAATCACGACCACGGCAATCCGATAGGTCACCTCAACGACTTTTGTGTACATGACGTCGAGTGTTAAGTTGGGATGAGCACCGCTTCGGAAAAAGCCAATAATTTTGGGTTTCGATTACGCAACAGTATTTTGCATGAGTTTATTAGGTCAACTTGATGACCTGTTGCCATGAGGAGTTCAGCAGTCGATGGCGTTAGATGTCGAGCCGTCAGTGCACCATGTTGAGGTTGGTACATCATTTGTTGTTTCAACCATTTCGGCATGTGTTCGGCGACTCGCTGTGATAGTGTTGTATGACAGGCAGTTTCGTTGTGAGTAGTATACTACTCACAGGTAGTAGATTACCTACAGACGACATTCGGGAACAAAGTGGCAAGCTCCAAACGCCAGGAAGACGATGGACAAGAAGAGACAACTGGAATAGTGTGTACGCGCTATGCTCGAAGTTTCACCAAGGCGAATGACAATGTACTATCACTCGAAGTAAGTGAATGTATGTCTGCCGTGCAAATGAATGTACGCGTTTGCGGTTTAATTTTTGAAATAACCTATACGGGAGTTTGCGCAATAAATGGATTCTCATGCCAAGTGTCTTTTACGGTCACAACAATACTTGTCGGTCTGTCCAGCCTACGTAAACGTCACTGCAGTTGCAAGTGAACTGCTGCACAACATGGGAGACGGAAGGGTTTGGCAAACTACTTTCGTGATTGCGGAGAAGTGGTCTTCTGGTGGTTGTGATTACATAATACTTGGTGGGCTTGTAGGCGTGTCAAGTCCCTGTTTGTTCTCATCTGTACGGTATCTATAACCGGCATGTTTTGTGTTTGTGACTGATGAGAGTAAAAGAAATATGAACATATCGTAATACATATCTTCTTTCTGCTATGATGAAGGGGTTAAAAGAAACTTCAGATTTTTCAAACACAGTTGGACAAAGTCTACGAATCAGTGCGAGGAATGGGCGTGAAGAGACAAAAGCACAAAGAGGACCACACACCAATGCGCAAATGGACAAACTCAAATGACAACATCAACTCAATGATCAAATATCAACGTTAGATAAGCAACTATTTGGAAGGTGAACGGAAGATATCACCAACTCGGTTGCAGTCACCTTAAAGAGAGAAGGAAAAAGGATTAAGAACAGTTCATTCCCTTTAGAAGGTTGAACGAAACAGTCAGAAAACAAAAACTGATGGGTGCAACCATTTCGCATTGACTCATCAGTATCAAATTTACAATAACATAAAACGGTTTTTTATATCAAACAGTTAAGTGGTTATAGTTTGCGTCAAACAACTCATAGATTAGTGAATTCGACTAAACAAACATTTAATGCAGCGGAACTCTGTGTATTAGCTCGGACTCAGAAACTGCCTATCCTTTCAATCAAAGGAGATCAGCCTGTCGGTGCCAACTCTTATTGTGTCTACCACTTTACATGTAACTGCAAAGAAATTTATATAAGCAGAACCGAGAGGTGCTCGAGTTCCAGAGTGAAGGAACATTTGACCAAATGGGTGCAGAACTCTGTATTACAGAAGAACGACATTGTTTTTGAAACACGCAAACAACCAGCGTCCGCAGTCGCAAGACAGGTCCTGACCACTCGTCACGATATCGACCGGGTTTGTGCATTAAGAATCCTATTACGTCACTCTACTTCAAGATACTTGCGATTTTCTGAGGCTGTCGCAATCAATCGACAGCAGCCGACCCTGTGCGTTCAGAAACAATTGTTCGTAAACTTGACACTTCCCTGGACTTAGTGTTCTTTTCTAACCCACCAACTGATTATCCACCGTTCGATATGAAAAACCGTTTCACGTTATTGTAAGTTTGGTACGGATGAGTCGAAACGAAATGCTTGCACCTACTAGTTTTCGTTTTCTGACTGGTTTGTTCTAAGAAAAAAGTAACAATAGTCAGCCAATCAGCCTCAAGGTCAAATGTAAAATGGCAAAAATCAAATACGGCTAGTTGGACTTCAGTTGAAGTGTTGACAACAGGTAACAACCACTCAGATTTGAGGTCGAAAGGTTATTCTAAGAGTTCATATGAAATAACTATTCACTAACACTCGTCAACAACAACGCCCAATCCTATACGCTTGAAATCTTACGCATTGATGGTGTCAACTCCTTTATTGATGTAAGGTTCGCAATCTAAATGATAGGCTCGACGACCGACTGAATACTGGAAACATCACCACCAGCTATCATCTTCATCATTGTTTCCAACAAATGTCGCTCCATATCCACTGTGACTACGTGGGGCCGGATTCCAATAACACTGATGCAGATGACTACATTCACGCGATTTTATTGCAACCTGGACTTACGTATGTGCACTCCTCGGTTAAGTTATAATGCCTTCAGTAAGTTCTCCACGACGATCCCTTTTTCTCAAAACGAACAAATGAATGCCATAAGAAAACTGCGATTTGCATTGGATTTGAGTGGACTGTACAGAAACCACATCATACAAAACTGCATAGAAAACCTTTAGTTTGAAATGATAGGACCGTAATATGTTTGAAGAATAGGTCAGACATTACTACTTAGTTTACATTACAATTCCTGAATTTCATTAGCAATTATTTGGATTTGTACTAAATGACTACTCAACTTCATGATGTCGGATTCACATACACAATCTCTACTGTACGCGTAAAGATACCAAGATGTGAGCTGACAAAGTTAGACAGAGGGTGGAGTTTAACGTTTCAAAAGATGTGGCTAAATATATGACAGATCGCCGAAATATCCAGAGGTTTACAGGTAATGTTGCGAGTTATTTTAGAAGGTGGGCAAGGAGAAACCCTAACAAATTGTACAGAAGATGAATATCATGATTAGCTGTCAGGGCAACGAGAAATTCTTCCGTGTTTAGATTCACTGTGAACCGAAACATTTTAAGAGCAACTAAGCATCTAACGATGAATAACATTTACGTTTGAGGTACAAACGAATTAGTAAAACGATTTTGCTGCGTAAACAGCAGATATCGCTTTATTTTTTATGAGGCTTAACTGATGTTCCCCAAACTAACCAGTAATAATTGGTTTCTGTTTGTAATGAGAAAACTTTCGATGCAATCTCCGTATGAAACGCGCACTACCACCTATTCTCGAAAGATCACATGCCAAGTAAGTTTTATGATTTCTGGCTTGTAATTTTGTGACGTTTTTCAATAGTACATTGAAAATAAACAGACGCCGATAAACGTGTCTCGTTTTATGACGCACACTTTTTTAGTTAATAAAACACAAACGAATAGAATGCTGTTGGACGTACGGATAAAAAATTGTTCACAAAATATTGGATAGTCTTGTTCTTTTGTCACGAAATGCATCTGGTCGGAAAGTCGTTGTGCAAATTCATTCTTTTGTCTGAAGAACAATCACATTATACGGTGACCAAACGAAACCCCAATAATTTGCATACTGTATAAGTCCCACTGAATAAAATACCAGCCTTATTTGCATCGACGAACTTTGGCACAATTGATGATTTCGTATGTACGTTTGGCTGATTCATCCATGCAACCCAAATGTGCCATAGCAAGAGAACCGGATAAAACATTGACCTGTGCTCACTTAACCAGGACTGCGTTGTAATTAGTCCCATGTGTCTCCACTTAAACATGTTGAATGAACACAATTAGATTCATTGTAAGCATTCCTTCTCAATGTGCACTTGATCGACTGCGTAATTCTGAATGCCAATTTGGGAATCATCTGAATAGCCATGGTAATATTCATGATAGGCGTTGAGGGTGTTCAATACAGTTCATTTTATGCTGTACACCGCAGTGTATGCACGAGGAGGATAGAACCAGTCGACAGCCTGATTGGACTGTAAAACCATGCGCTCTATTTGGGTTTTAATCTGACTGACCAATCACGGGGATCTACGCGTCCAGTCCAAATAAGTGCAGACGAATAGGACCGATATTAACGAAGGTCAATGTGAATAACTTATTCGAAAACCTTACCACCAACCAAGTTTCACTAGTGCGAAAAACGTTAGCTGCGGCAATACCTTACAAAAAGTCCTCGTGCTTTTATTTGTTGTGTGCATTCTGTTTGTTTCGTAGAGTTTTTTAAATAATTTCTAACGTGGATATTTCAGTGCCAGTTAAGGGTCGCTTGTGTGCAGAATACATGTTAAATCAGAGTGGCAGAAAACAGATTATACCCGAATGCTTTGACGTGAAGCAGTGCAGTGGCCTTGTGTGGGTGCTTGTCTACTGATAACTACATATGAACTATTTACAAGAGTGATTTTACAAGGTCACGGAGTTGATAATGATATAATACTAGTCTAGTTGTTTCGTAGACTAGAAAGTGTGTGAAATCTTCAATCCTCATCAAAATATTAGGTTGACCCGATGAAAATGAGACACAGTCCTCAGATAAAACGATCAGTAATCAATCAATAAACATACAAAGACGTTTAGTGGTCTGCCGGTATATATCGATTATGTGAAGGAGCTCGTGATTAACTGATGGAACAAAGTTCATAAAGGTAGGTTACGTGTTCTGTCATACAGTGAGGGTATGGCACTGGATATCGTATGACGTCTTGTCAAAGTTACGTATAACCTCCTTCAGGTTGTATAGCTAAAAATGCTACGGTCGTGGTTAGCATATTTTGGATACAGATACAAGTCGTATGAACCACAGTAGACGACCTTTCGATCATCCGATGAGTCGAGAGCAGCTTCGGGTGTAGCAGTATCACAACGGTTTCAGTCACTATGATTCAATCCGTCAAACTGCAACAGAAATGGAAGTGTACTTTCAGATGCTTAACTATGCGTTCTTGCTGTATTACGTAAAACTAACTTTACAGTAAGAATCGGTGTTCATCATACACCGTGCAAATAATCCTCATTGTTTACAGGGCGTAACCGTTTGGAATACGGTGCAGTACTACTGTTGCGCGTGGCGGATGCTGTACTCAGAATACAATAAGCCATAACGATCATTCTTTGGTGAGTCATCACAAAGCTAGCGAGTGACGACAAGTAAGTTGTATCATTTAAATGATTATTTGTAACTGACTTGCAAAATTATAAATGTTAGGTTTTGTGCGGAAGAAGTCTTATACGGATTATTATGGAAGTAAACATGAATGTGCCATGGATCTTGATGATGTCATGTTTGAACGATAAACAGTTTCGGTGCATGATACGTTCACAAGAATTATTCAAGAACATAACGCGAAGATTAAAACCGTCAAGAGTGACGATCGGAAAATTTATGGAAACGCTATGAGCTGGACTGAAAACTGAGATCTCTGTGTGACAAGGAATAACAATTGGTGAAACAGTATAAAATGGAGCTATAACAGTGAATATTATCAGACAGAAAATTTAATGAGAACTGAAGAGTATGTAAACAGAATTCAGAAATTCGTTCAGGGAGAAATTGTTTCAACTACCTAACGAGTAGTCGTAGATGCTGAACATCGCGAATTAGAAAAACAAGCACATTAGATCGCAGTTTTCCCAATCACAAAATTGTACTTATTAAATGATTTAAAAATTCGAAAAAACACCTGAGTTTTGCCGACTGCCTAGAACTTGTCATCAGCGCTCGTCCACGAGCAGCTGAAAAGAATATGAGAATACCTAAGTAACGAAGGCGATTTGCTGTCTGTGTTCTATCATTGGTCTCAGTGCAGAACAATGAAGATTAAAACGGTAACCTAGGTGAACAAGAAAATCAGACAATGAGGGTTGTAGACTGCATAATGTTCACGATAACATTCACCTAACCACAGCTTTAAATTTTGAGATAGATTGATTCTGAGTCGTGGGACGTTAAATGCGCACATGAACTTAATCTGGGCACGGATGTTAGAATTACGTAATCCGATGCTAATGGCCATGGCGATGGTCATTATCCGGAATCTCCTTATCGTAGATCGGTTTCTTATCGTTCGGTGTACAGTCTGGGGGGCATTCTTCTTGCTGACAGGATGCAAAGAAACTATGTGTTCAGTCATTGGGATATTCATCTTCACAGGATAATGTTCGCATACATCATCATGTTTATTATCGTAACAACCTTGAGCCTGACCAAAAAGCACTGTCGCTCGGGCCGTCGCTCACTTCAACACTGAAGTGAAATATCCTAGAAGAAAACGCTACTAAGAAGTTTGCAAATTATTAAGAGAAGACTAAGCGGGAAAACTAGAAATGGTATGAATACAAGTACACCGCTGACTTATACACATCGCCATCTTGGATAGCGTCTCTAACCAGCGATTTGAGTGATAACGAGGACCCCATCTAGACAGGTGACACCTATTCAGTTTTCTCAGTGCAGCAATCAGGTCGTCACATTTCATGACCACGTTGTTGCCTGACCACTACGCGGTTTTACCCAACCGTTGGTGGTCTCACCATGTAATGCTCGGTACGGTAAATTATCATATGGCATACGGCGTTCGTGTCTCAGCCATCGC
>LUCH01002520.1:51311-69574 GCA_013368495.1 Paragonimus heterotremus
GACGCAATAGACACCAAACTGATGCCTCTGTGGTTGTATCATAGAATCCGGGCCCCCTTTTTAAAGACGGGAATGACTGTTGATAGGCACCAGTCACGAGGCGCCTCTTCAGTCTCCCAGATCGTCTGAAGGAGTTTAGTCAGTTCCGATATCAACCTCTCCCCACCATCTTTGAAAAGAGAAGGAGGGAGGAGGTCTGGACCAGGAGCCTTATTACGCTTCAATAACTTGAGTTCCAGAACTACTTCTGCTTTCGATGGAAGACCGTCTGGAATGCAATAACTGACCACTCGGGTCCCGTCGTCCACATGATCTGGATGAAGCCAGTTAAAATGTTCCACAAAGTGTTTAGCCCATCTATCGATCGGCGCGATTGACAGGCAATGAGTGAACTGTCTTGTGCACACATGGTTTCACTTACACCGACTCGACGACCATTACAACCAGAGATTAAGGAAATAGCTCTGTTATTTCTATTTAAAAAGGCTCTTTCCATCTCTTTCGACTGTTCGATTAAACGGTGTTCACAGTCTTCGCGCAAGCCTTTGGTCAGTTTGCGTTTATGTTCTCGACGGTCGTCATTATATTCAGAACCAGATGGGATCAAGCGACGCCTATTCGTGGGGTTTGTCGACGTGATGGACATCCAGCTCTGTCGCAGCTGCATATCTCCGTTTTCCCGAAAGAAGCATTATGTTCACGTACACTGTCAGAGAACCAGTTTGTATCACGACCAATATATCGTGCTAAGGTGTGAACAATTGTTTATTTTCCAAATTAATGTCTTCATAACAACAAGTACTCAAAGCACAACAACAAAATCTTGAGACACAATCGCAATAGTTGATCATCAGGCCAGCAGCAAGCTGAGCTTCACAGTGGGGAATGTTCGGAAGACGGAGCACAACTGATTTCAGTGTGAAGGTGCATTTACGGAGCGATCGGGGAACGGGCATACGTGCTTTAACGTTTACGCCAATAATATTTCGGCCAGATGACTGAACATCGGAATTACCTGAACGTTCATTCAACTAAATCCAGTACTCCAACTTCCCGAGTAATCCTAAACAGTATATTCATAACTTCTGTCTGAAGTTGGACAACAGTTCGATAGGGTAACCATAAACTTACCTAACATTTGCTGCCCACGTCGTAAAAATAGTCAATTTGACCTGAAGGTTCTGTTTTAAAATTTGTATGAACGATTATCCCAACTACCTCTGATATCAGGTATAAACAAAGAAAGACTGAAATCAACGTTAATCACTTTGTACTCTCACTATCTGAAACATATACCGCAAACAATTCGCATCATGAGGAGGCTAAACAGTCAGTAGTAAACGTTTACTAAGTCGCTGATTAACTCGTTCACATAACCTGAGATGTTGATGAACATACTGCAAGAAAGCAGGAAGACTAAAAAAAAAAGTGATGATAAAACAAAAGAAATCGAGTGAGGTTTATCGCGGTCTAATCAATATTTTTCGAACCCTCGAACTGTCGGTTTGAACACAATCATTAAATTTTCCGTTGGGGTGATTCTTTGATAACTTAGAGCAACAGGTTTATGGGTTACGTAATATAGTTTAGTTTTTCTAATTTAACGAATGCTCGGACATAAGAAAGCTGTTTACAACCAGTCAGAAGTGACATAAAATTAAATGACTGGCTACAGTGGATGTGGCTAGGAAACATAAAACTGCCCATGGGGACAATATGTTAGCAGACTTTTACAACATGCAACACACAACAGTATGTCAGAATGCAGTCCCAATGTTACGTACTGAACGGGAATTTGAAACAATTAAACCTAGATACAAGGCCTTCCAGTGGACCACACAATAATTAGAGCGCGGTCCATGCAATGGAAGTGTTCATTAAAGTAGAGACAATCAATGATTCTAATCACTTCGAATAACGGTCTTATCAAACCTAGGCGAACACGCTGGGAGATCGTGAACAGGTTATCAAGGTGTCCTGTTTACCTGTCATTCGTGGATGTTATCGTGCCTTCGGTGCAAATTTCGTTTTGACCGACAGGCTGACTAAGAAATTTGGTGCCATCCTGTGCACGCGATCAGGCGGCCTTAACGCTACTCACATGCGATTGCGACTGAACAGTTACGGGAGAACAGCTGATTACTGATGAACAAGTTAGCCTCACAAACACGCGGGTGGAGTTCAAGTCCCGTTCCATATGTGATTCAGCATCGGTGGTATATTCAAGTGGGTGAAGGAAACTCGAGCGGAGTTTCTGTTCGTTGGGGGTTAGCCCAACATTTATGTGAATGTGAAATCTGCGGTCGAATGTGTGATTTCAAAACAAGAAGTCAGTACTTTCCTATCGAGTAGAGTGCTTGTAGTTTGAATGATCCAGTCACGTCTAGAATTAACCTCACATCTAGAATGAACGAAACGACCACTTTTTTAAAAAACATCTAGACAATCTATCGATTTCTTCTGACGTGACAGCTCGCATTAGACTGCCAAAGAAAGTTAGGTCAAGCAGCACACATGTATTGAGATCAATCCAAAAGTTGGTTCAGGCCACAGTCTCCAGATAACCAAACAGTAATTAGGTGATGTGGAGCAGTTGGCGATGAACGGTGGTATAGTAAGAAATTAAAATCCCAATACGATTAGTCAGATTAACAAATACCGACTGTGACTATCTCCACTGTGCGAATGCGTGCTGTATGCTGTTTTACCTAAGCAAATAATGACACTGAATGTAGTTAGCTTAGAAAGTCTTTGTTGAACATCTAAGGGGTAATGTATCGACAGCATCCACATGAACAAGAATAAGAGGTTAGACAAACTGCTGCGTGATCGCAATGCTTCATTTCGTGACAGATTTTCTCTATGCGTTGGCTCACAAACGCTCTACGAATATCAATCCAACACCTATTGTATTGTGCGTTTTGTGCAGTATTTCGTTAAGTTTGGAACCAAAAACCGTTTATTTTGTTTGACTTAGGTTTTAAGGATTTAGTCTTCAAAACAAAGGTTTGGTTAAGTGGAACTTTACTGGTTTCATGGCAGGGTACTCACAGGCGGCAAATACACGCGGTTGCAGACTATGTCAAAAATTTCACAGAATCAAAATCAGCGTCGTTCCAGTGACAAAAACTCGTGTTATCCTTGAATTTTCACCATGTTTGTTGCTTCCGTTTCCTTTAATTTATGTGGGCTCCATGACACTGTAAAAGTCACGACGAATATGTTCACTTGTATACGTAATCCGTGTTAGGACGAAGGCGACAAACAGAGAAGAATTTCACCTAAATGGTAACTAAAACTGTTAGGCTGAACTCAGTATTGTTGATTCAGTTTCCCGTTACAATCTTATATCTGTGAGTCTTTAATACGACTTACCGACTGAAGTTTCAGTCTGAAAAACAGAACTCATTGGGCATCATTGGTATGCTCAGCCAACCCATATAAATCGACACCGTTGACAGATCAACTGGAATCAGTCGGGTAATAGACGAATTAATCCACTGTGATTAAAAATTAGAGTGCAGATTCAGGTTAATTACAACTGTCGATGTAAGTGACTTGCTTTGGACACAGTCAACATCGCTTCGGTTACCCGATTAACCTAATGCGAATTGAAAGGACAAAGGTGGTCTGACAGTTTGAATGACACAACCGGTGCAACTGGAAACGAACTTTCTGGTATGTGATTTGTCATCGTTTCACACAAAAACCAACATGAACCGGTGTTATACCATCTGCATTTCTATACGTATATCCATAGCTACAATTGAAATATTGTTTGTAATGAAGTCGACTAAATAGAGAAAACCGCAAAACCGTGTACGTTTACAAAGGTGACAAGGGTTCAAACTAATCAGATCATGTACTACATTCTTTTTCAATGTTTACTGATCACCATTTATGCTCGTAGACATGTATAATTTGCACAACCACAAGTGAATGTATATTTTTCAAGGTCCTTCTCTAATAAATACATGAAATGGTCATTGTAGTCGTTAAATACTGGTAATCACTATTTTACACCAATAAACATTTTGCCTCAACAACTGTTTTATTTCAAAATTACTCTGTATTTTTCCGCTTGAAAGGGTGACATTTTACCCGGGTGTTTTTCTGTCGATAAAAATCCTTCCAAATTAATGTTGGTACAGTGAATGTATGAGGTAAGATTCCAAAATCAGTATTTTACTCCGCTGAAATTGATGAAACTGAACCCTAAACCCATCCGTGTTGGGACCAGAGTCTCAGCAAAGGGTTTGATTCGTGGGATTGCTGATTGTATCGGTCAGTAAATGGAAGTGGTCGTAACTTGATGGGGCAAGCTGTGGATCATAGGAAAAATGAAATAATGCTTTTTTTGATTAGTGGATAAGCACGTTACTCATTCGATGGTGACCCAAGTGTACTCCAGTCATGCTGACCATGTTTCTTCTGATACTGCAGGTTGAGAACATTAAAACAGCGAACAAGAATTTATTTTGTGTTTGATCATAAAATCGGTTGCTCGTTATAAAGAATCTGGGACTTGGCAAAGGTTACCTAGTCAATCAGTAGAATGTACCCGTTCCAGTAAAACAACAATCCTTCCGCTGTACGGTCCACCCAAAGTTCACACATAAGATTTAGTTTCGAGACATAACACGTCCAACCACTCTGTGACCAAATGACTCGTCAGTTTGTACGAAATCATCAGAATGGAATCGATAAGGTCTGGTCTGTGCCATGTTCGTGTTCACTGATGTACTCCGGGACCTAAACCTAAACAACCAAATAAAGTTCTTGTTGGATGTTGTCTCGTTATTTACTGACACCCTAATAAGGAACACACTACACCACCTGTGTATTCATATCAAAGTTAACAGATATTTGGGTATCCCAAAAGAAGAGCCGAAAGACTGTGATGTTTCGCACAAATCACGTTCAGGTTCTGTTCAACAGTACGATCCACTGAAATAGATGGGGTGGCGGTGGGTTCGCACCTTGGTCCTCTCGTATCTCATCATCATAGACAGCAATACATTAGTGGTTTGCACTGATGCTTAACTGCCACACAACAACGAAGAAGAAAAAAACGGACTCTCTTTAGTACGAGAGAAGAAAAAAGGGAGAGGGAAGGAGTTCTAGTCACTAAAAATAGCTACGTCTACCTTCAAACATACGACATCAAGACGCCTACACCTTGCAAACAAACAACCGAGCTGTAAATGAAAGTAAGACGTCATCAGCAAGACAGCTTCCTCAAGGCTTTCACTATCCCACGTCATTAAGTGCACTCACTTCACAGACAACTCGGACAAACAACGACAGCATTCACGCCACTGAGCTCGGTTAGCCGCCATCTCACCTAAAGTTTCAAGCGATCGACTCTGTGAGTCGCGAGGGCCCCAGCTTGGGAGGGGAACCCGATCAACAGTTACTAACCTCTTCGTGAACGATTTCATTTGTCTACGCCAGGTCATCATCTGTCCAACTCGCACTTTTTACTAATCGGTCGAAGTGTCGGCAAGCGGTTAGCTGGCATCCTTAGTACATGACCTAACCATCTAAGTCTGTGCAGATGTAGTGACTGAATAAAAGAACTCGTTTGACAATCAGTGCCAAACACCTGCTTCCTAACCTCCTCGTTCCTTACTCGTTGGTGCCACCCGATACGAGCCATTGAACGCAGACATCGGTGGTCAAACACCTGAAGACGGTTCACGTCTTCTACCCTGATGGGTCAGGTTTCGCTGTTGTAAGTTAATGCAGCCCTCACTGTTGTCTGGTATACGCGAGCCTTAAGCTTCAGAGAAATACCTTTCCGTCGCCTCAGATTAATAAACACCGCCCTAGGCTTAGAAATACGCGCCTCTATTTCGTTCCCTACACCTCCGCCGCCACCGCTGATGCTGATCTCATATATACAAACCGTATCTAATGCTTACATAAAGAAATTGGAAACTTGTCCGCTGAGTGTGGTCGTTGGGGTGGTTAGATTTTACGTACACTATATAGGTTATAATTTGCAGCATCATTGAGGAACCCAAAAGAACCTTTCAGTTTTTAACTTAGCCGATAACAATAATACTTTATCAAAGTGTCAGATAGCAGCAGTTAAATTTATAAATATTGGCGTAATAGTAGGCTTTGAAATGATCAGTACGCCTATTTTCACGGTTTTGTCCTGTTAAGTCGGACACGAACATTACTACTACGTTTGTTTGGAACAGCATTAATGATCTGCATCACCTTACAAACCGAGATAATCTTCTACAGGGAACATTCGTACAGAACGGCCAATCGATGCGTTTTACTCAGAAAAGAATGCAGGTCGACCGCCTGTTTTGAATAGTACACATACGAGTAACAGTCTCTTTTTCAGGGGAGATCTTATTCCTGAAATTGTCACAAAGACGTTTAGAGAGTCAGTCGAAACAGCTTACCCTACAGTTTACTTATATATGAGTTTTTGTTCAGACTCCGCCATAACAGCACGATTGAAACACAATCTCCCATGTTCCACAACCAGCTTTGTGTAAACTCTTTTGTCAACTTGATTGAATTGTCATAATCTGGTTGCAATACAAGAAAGTTGTCCGAAAGATTACCTGAACTTCATTCTGCATCGTTAGAAAACGGTGCGATTTAAACGGTTTCAATTATTAAAGTTGCCCAGATGACGGACTCCGCGAATTCTGCCAATAAGAACGAGGCTTTCTAGGTCTACCGTGTGACTGCAACTCTATACAAAGTGATGGGACGTCGAGTTCAAATCGTTACATCTTTTTAAATCACTTCATCAGAGTAGAAAGAGAATAGTTTGCGATATGCTGATATTTATGTTGTTCTCATCACTCACAAGAGTAAGACCTGGAGCCTGTTTGAAGCAGACAAACAGGTAATATATATGTCTAAAAACAAAATATTATTTAGTTGGCACCGTGGCAACTTGATGGGTTGCCCCATTCACTTGTGTGCATGTAACACCGACTGAATAGTTTGGATGAGCATTGTCTCGCACACGTCAGTAACTTCGGTTTTCAACTGTGCAATAGTAGCTTGGATGAGCTAGCCGATTGAGCTTGGTGACCTGCTGTCATGAAAGGTTTAACAATCGAGGACGTCAGAAGTTGAACAGTTGGCACTCCAAGTTGAGGTAGGTGCAAACATTTTGGGATGTCTTCAGCCACTTGCTGTGACAAGTACTGATCTGTTCTGCTCATGCAGAGGTCGCCGCAACTCATCGAGACCTCAAGAAGACATAAGCTAGGACATACAAGAGCTGTTTAGTCTCATCAGTCGACTGCACAAAACATTCAGTCACATAGATTTGGAGCATAACGACAAAACAGTGAAACGAAAGCACGTCACATCGGTATATATTAGGTTGAGGTAAGAGGTTTCCGTACCACAACAGTGAGAATAACTGCGTCAGCACCTTCTAACCAAATAGCCGGTATATGACACTTGATTAACAGCGCTTCGAATAACAATGACCTCTTGGGTTTTCGACTGCGAGGTCGGATTTTGAACAGGGTGCCAGGGTCAACCACATGACCTGTTGCGATCACGTGTTTCGCGATCGAAGAAATCTGATTTCTGTCCAGGTGTCAGTCTTTCGATCCGCGTCGAGTCATCGCTTACACTAGCCATTTGGGATTGTGTTCCGCCCTTCCGTCTTGCAAGTTTCTGTCCGTTCTACCCACGTACGAGTCACCACAACTGCAGTTGAACCGGTAGACGACATGAGGGTCAGAGTTTTTCAAGAACGAATTGTCCGGGCAGTGGAGATTAGTCTTTCGAGTGGAAAGTAGCAAACAATTTCGTCGCGCATATGGGTGCGATCAATAGCAGATTTAACTGTTGACTTACCGCTAATATTGTGGTCTTCCGTGTAAAGAACGTTGACGAAGACCTGCTATTTTGGCATTGATCGTAGATGAGAGTTGATCAGTAATTTCTCGCAATGAATTTCAGCAAATTCTGCCGGATATCCATTCACAAACAGAACATGGCTCTGGAGCTACTCTTCGCACTTTAGACGGTCGATCTTGCACAGTTTCCTCGATCTATGAAAAACCGCTCGCACTAAATCATGTTTCCACGCTACAGGTACAAACGAGGAGAATATCGGGTGCTACCTGCGCCAAGTGATTTTCCGACAAACTGTAACCGCAAACGAACTGATACAAAGAATGATAGACAATAGTTTGCCAGACTGCGTTCCAAACATTGAACGCTGCCGAATCCATTATTGCTAGATCGAGAAGTGTTGTAAAGACGAATTGGGTAAAACAAATAACAAGTTCAAGTGAGGTTAACCACATCATAGGTAGAACTGGATTAAGTGTTTTGGTGCAAATACGTCACAGTTATGATCTAACTTGTACCTTGTCAGTTTGGCCGATCACAGACAAGATTATTTAGCACCACAAGGAAGAGGGCAATGTGTCTTCGGCAGAAAAGAAGACAGTGTATATTTCGTTACTATTCAGAGGCGATACACTTGCTGAAACAACAGGTTCAACTGTGGTGTCAACAGAAACGTCTATGCTGCCAAACTACGTGGTTGGTTCAGTTCTACCCCAGTTTAGTATCTACAGTTGAAGGACAAAGTGTTTGCTTTTACAACTTTTTTGTGCATAGTCATTTACTTGTTCCTGTGTAACTACTTATTTGGGTCGCAAGAACAGGCGCTCATCCGTACGTATCCGTGACCAACATCTAACCCGAATCAATAGTAGAGCCATTAAATCAATTACCAACGCAACTGCAGCATACCTTTTCAAGTCGCGCCATACCATCAACCTGGCCAATTTTTCATCCGACTTACCGGGTCAAGGATAGTCAGCTGAGAACCGTGAGATGCCAAATTTTTGTCACAGCTGAGACGATCGGAATTCGATTTAATTTTCCACCCTTTTGCATGCAGAAGCGCTTTGTTTAGGCTTTGTGGTTGCCATGGCTCAACACCCATACCGTAATTGATCGAACTGCCGCAGTCCCAATTACACAATAACGGTGACGTAATTCTATTAGGACACTGTCGCTATGTCCACCTATCATGCGGTTGACCTCAACTGAATTTGTTACTTGTTTTGTTCGCTGATCCATATAACCTCTACGTATTTGGCTCCAAGGTAAATGACCAGAAACTATCATTTTCGCTACACCGTTTTTCAATCTATTACTATCCGATTGTACATCTGTAGATTCCGAGTTCAGAGGTCTGAGCGGATCCCCAACCTGTTGACCCACAATCATTTTGGTGCATAATTTGGAATGGTGACTGTGTGGTTGTTAGCCTACACACAACTCTTTATTTTCACTGGTTGTTGGTTGAGGCCAACCTCTGCGGTTTTCTAATTAGACATGCTTAAAAGAAAGTATTGTTACTGGGAGCTAGTGCCACAAATTTACTGTTTATATGTGCCCTTTTTGTCGCATGATTCGTTTGACCGCATCTTCTTATTCTTCTCAGTACAATGAGATTTTTAAAGCGCAGTTATGTACATACTGTTGTCTTCTTTATTTCGTACAAAACCTGAACATAGTCATCATTGCCAAAGGCAATGAGTCAATGGCTGTCATTGACGCTTAACTGTGACACTGCAACACAGCAAGGTCTAGGGCGACAGAGATACAGATCAGCCCTGAACAGTCGGAAGCGTGATCGGTTTGCAGTCGTGTGGAAAGAACTGGTGTAATCATGTTATAAAAGAAGTCAGGATATGTGAGAAAAACGTAGGACCCGATCATGAAGAAAAGTTTGGAACCATAAAATAATTCGTCATAATTTTCATTTCTTTGGGGTGAGTAACTTATAAATTTGCTAGATTCTTAACTTGAGAAATTTATGGTGCAATACCATCTTAGTCTGATGTACACACTGCGACAGGCTACGCCATGCAACGTTAGTAGTTGACAACGTGATGCCGAACTGCTACGTCGACTGAAGGCAAATGTAGACCAGAAGAGGAACAAGTGTTTTGAGTCAAGAACAAGGATAGCGTAAAGGTTGTTTATTTAGGAAACTAACACGGATTAGGTGTTCAAAAGGGCAGGAAACAAAAACACTCATCTGCATACGACAATCGTTCCAAAAGGTTCCGGGTAACTCAGACGCTGATGCTCATCTTTGCGTAGCCAGAACTACTCCATGGCATACTGTACTGTCTTGTTGGTGGGATGTTTTTTCCGGGTTTTTCCTGCAGTTACTTTGTCGCCCCACTACTGAATAGCGGTGGTGTGAGTAGACTAGCACGATCGCTCGTCCTCATCACAGTCCCCCTACCGCAAAGATTGTTCCAGCTGCAGCAAATGCCGTTCAGGTTCTCTTCGTTCTCTCGACGATCTCTGTACCGGCCTCGGTGATGTCGATTTTCCTGGTATACATTCTCTTCTTCTCGGGGTGTCGTACAATCTACAAAGCTGGCTTCCATGTACTCGATATTGATTCCTCTCATTCTTAATCAGATACAATGAACCACGGCGGTCCACTACCACACAGGATCCTCTTCACTTCGCCAGAAACTTCCTAGATCCGGATCCTGTTGCACTTGGACTCCGTCTGTCTCTGTATTAAACCCTCCTCATCACACAAGTTGCGTGTTGTTGGTGACGGAATAGTGCCGAGTTGACAACGTCTCGGTGAAATCTCTGTCAGAATGTCCGACTCCAGTCATCAAGCAATGTTAATGAGTTCGTTGACTTAGTTACCAATGCGGATGATCAGTACGGATTCTGTACATAGATGGAACACTCGATAGACTTACGGCCTGGCGCTGAATGCAGACCAGTATATCCGAGAATACCATTCAAGTTGATTCCGGAAGTGGAGAGACAGTTAAAGAAGATGCTGGAGAAAGGAATAATTGAGCAAACAAACAGCCCATTTTCCTCACCTGTCCTGTTGACTAGGAAAGCGGATGGAACCTACCGATTTTGCGTCCATTTCAGACAGGTGAACCGAGTGAAAATCAAAAATGCGTTGCCGATGCTCCAAATGGAAGGAATCTTTGCACATCTGCACAAAGCTAAGATAATATATCTCACAGGTCTGTGTTCCGGTTACTGGCAACTAAAAATGGCTAGGAAGGATGAAGCGAAACGACCTTTTGCGTAAACAGACACCAGTATGAATTCCTTAGGATAACGTTCGACCTGCGCAACGCTCCAGCTACCTTCAGGCGTCTCTTACTTTGTATTCCGGAGAAGTAGGAAGGTGTAATCATGTATGGAGACGACATGGTTATATTCTTTAATACGTTGTCGAAACGTGTAGACAGACCGCGAGCAGTGTTGCAACAAATCGATGCAGTCGGCCTAAAACTGAGTAGTAGGAAGTGCCAAATAGACCGCAGTTCAGTCGTCTGCTTGGGACACACGGTTGGTAATGGATAAATCCAACCACTGCCAGCGAAGTTGACAGCCATCAGGAACTTCCCAGCACCAAAGTCAAAGCGGTAGCTCAGCTTTTTCCTCGGAATGGTCGGTTACGATTCAAAATTTATGCCAGGGTTCTCTCACAAAGCATACACACTCTTCCAATCGCTGAGGAAGGAGAAGAAATTTGTTTCGACTGAAGACAGGTGGTTGGAGTCCAACCAACACAAGCAACAAGCTACCACCATTCGACGATGTCTGACGATCCCCAAACCCAATGAGCCATCCTGGGTGTCAGTTGGTGCAAGTGATATCGGAATCGGGGCAGTTTTTCACAACCGTCGAAGACAATTGAGTAGGCCAGTCGAATGCTTGGCTATCGTCCGGGCGCTGGAGAAATGGAGGGCCTAGCTGATAGCGACCGTCTTTCATGTTGAGATGGACCACATATTGCTGATCTCGCTGGAGATAACGAAGGATCCAAGCAGACGACTAGCGCGTTGAGCGCTTCGACTAAAAGAGCTCAACTCTAACATCGAACATGCCGACGGCACAAACAATGAGGTATATGATGTACTGTCGTGACCAATACAGGAGAATGAGCTGTTGACTGAAGCCATACACATGAACGTATTACTCACTGCCGATAAAGAGATCTTGGTCGATCAGCAAAAAGACTCTGATGGACGCAACCATTTACTACAGGGAACAAAATCTAAGTTGTTGGCTCCGGAAATGAATGAGCTGACACACCTCTGGGACCGGCTATACCTGGATAACGGCCAACTAGTCGTCGAGGTGGAGGTGCTGAGCGGACCATGATTGCAACGACTGCCATTTGCTTCAGTGGTCTGGAGGTGGCGCGTGATTCGGCTGGCACACGCAGGTGTTCACGTGGGACGAGAACGCGCATTTGATCCACTGTGGCTAAAGGTACTTTGACCCATGAGGCGGAAAGATATGACTGCTTTCCTTCGAACTTGCCCCAGATGCCAGCAGAATCGAGAGACAATGACAGCACCGTCTATGCAAACTACTGTAACAGAGCAGGCCGCAAACACACGAGACATTGACATTTTTGGTCCACTTCCAAGAGGCCCGAATGGAAATCGCCACATAATTGCCATGGTTGACCATTTTACACTATTGGGGGTGGCCACTTCCACGACAGATCAAACGAGCGGGACAGTTTCACACGCTTTCATGAACACTGTCCTGGCTCGCTTTGGAGTACCATACGGAGTTATCACGGACCAAGGCCCGTGTTTTTAGGGGCAGCAATTTCAGAAGATGCTGAGGAATTGAGGGATTCAGCGCCTGAGAACATCTCCGTACCATTAATCATCATAATTATCACAGACAGCATTACATCAAGTGTTCACGCCAATGATTAACTACCACACAACCACGAAGAAGAACAAAAAGCAAATCCTGTATAGGACGAACAGGTTGACGGAGCAGTTCAATCGCACAATGAATGAATGGCCGAATGATAAAGGCGGTAACCGCGAAGGACTACTGGAGGTTTTGTTTGGATATCGCACGACGAATTACGCGACCACTGAGAGTTCACCATTTGAGCTGACATATGAGAGGAGGCCAAGGACTCTCTTGGATGTCTGCGTATCCACAGACAGAGAGGGGCGATTACTGCCAAAAGAACGACGGCATTTGGAATACCGTGCGCTTGAACGGACAACAAAGAGACAACGCCGACATAAGCAAAGATATGACGTGAGACACGACACACACAGATGGCGCCCGTTTAAGATTGCAGACCAAGCGAAAGCAAGAGATTACGGCCGACGAGAAACATCCGGCCTCGCCGTTGGCAAGTTCAAAAGTTCCTTAAAGGAGGAAAGAGTGTGGTGGATGACTACATCGGAATTGCGAGTATTCTAACTCTCGATGGAATACCTCAACGAGGCGGCAAACCACTTCAAAAAGCCCACAGCGAACCGACTGCGGACAACTCGCGCGACCGAACGAGTCAGTGCTCAACGAAATCGGACCCACGGACGAGGAATGGCAGGCGAGAAACCCCCCGACAGAACACGTGGGCCACACACAAACCAGGTAGAAGTGCACACGACGTGTAAGCGGAAACTGGCAGTGTGTTGTGGACCGTAATTCTGATTCATAAACGCGAACGCGCGCGTGACGTGAAAACGAGCGAGTTGAACATTAAAGACTGTGCTTTATTGGACGTCTTTTCGCTACAATTATATGGTTCATCGCAGCGGATCTGTAAAACTAGCTTTATCACGAAAACACTAAAACAAACGCGATTACATTTATAAACACTTAATGAATTTCAGTGACAGTTATCTACCGAGGTGCGTTCTACATGTTGGAGTTTTTGCTCTAAAACGTGCAACTAAATAACGTCGTCTAAATGACTCAAAAGCTACACATTGTTGTCGTGTAGTCAGTTATTCTAATCCGACGTTTGATATAATCTCCTCGAAGTTAAAAACCTGGTGGCACATTTCAGTATTCATTCACATGAAGGAGGTGGATAACATATCGAGCGTTATTAATAGTTGAAAACAACCTTACCACCCTTCGCGTATGATTCACTGTTCCCCTATCTAGGACAGTGAATCTCAACTTAATTTCAGCTCGCAGCACGCCCAATCGGTCAGTTTTGTCAGGATCCACCTTGCGGCACACAGTTTGTTCTGCATCGAGCTAAGGAAAAGCGTATTAACGTAGTTGTTCCTGAGGAAGGCCAGCCGAGGTGGATGAAATTTCGAGTGGTACAACTTGCTCATAATGTTATGTTATCCTCCACTGATTTATTAGTAACTGATATATATTAACAGTACTTGACAGCGATTCACTTTCAACATTCGCGTAACTCCTCGTGCTACCTTGATGAACCACTTTTACCGAAAACTCTCGGTTCAGTCAAACAGTTTCCCGTCATCATTCATCAGACTCTCTAGCCGCTGGCTACCAATGTGTACAGTAAATATACCTGCCGCTCACTTAGTGGATCGTAGTATTTAACGTATACCACTTTAAAATCAGGAACTCTTTGTGATTGCACGAGAGACCACCTCGATGTGAACAACAAAGAATTATCAACTGTCCTCAACTTACGATCAGGTTATATGTAGTAAAGTCTATTAGCGAAATTAGCCCCCATCTCCATTGAAACTGGTAACGCTGGTTCTCCCTGCGCCCTTGCATAGCCCATATTAATCTAAACGTCCGAACACTTTTGAAAGTAGAATGGCCAAAGGGATATTTTGACCATTCTTAACTTTCAAGCGTGCACAGTTCTTTTATCTGCCTGTTCAACCTCGGTGTTTTGGTGACATTTCTAGCCGAAACGGGGTCAACACTGGTGCTGGGTTTGATTCAGATCGGTTTATCAGTCCACACGCTAACGTGCTATGTCGACTTGGCCTTTGGAATGACCACACTGGAAATTTGTCCCACCTCTATTTTGGATGGTTCTCAGCGCCAACTGGCGAAGCAATTTGTGCGTGTTAGTGGATGAACCTTATGACCTACCCAGAAGACGGAGGTGGACTGACGTTGGTGTGACATGCTATTACTATGGACTTACGCAGGATTCATCTTATTCTGAATGGAGAGCACAGCGGTCCTGTAGCCGCTGGCTATGTAAATTCTAATTCGCAATGTAGCACGCATATTCCACGCAGACATTCACTGGTACATTCTTTCAGACTAGCAAGATCCTAGTAACAACTGAGAAGTTGACTATGAAAGGAAACGTGAATGAAAGTCATATGCATACTGTAGACGAACTGCGATATTCAACCTTTCAATGATCTCTTCAAAGTTAAAGAAAAGATTTACCCAACTAACCAAATAGGAACATGTGCTTTTACTTGCTGAATCAATACTGCCCACTAGTACATATCATTCTGATCAATCTGGATTCATAACTTCCTTCCATCGGATTACTCCATCTCCATGTGTTTCATAAATGTAATTATTCGGAAGACCAACTGTGAAGTGATGAATTTCGAAGTCTGTTTGTCCGTTGCACGAAGTCTTCAAATGACAAGCATAAAAGAAAACGGAATTCTTGGCCTCAAGGCTGTTATCACTCCGTATCGGCTTACTCCATTTGTATGGATGTCCACTAAATCCTTTGCAATTTTGTATACCCCATGAGAATTACGGAAAACAACTGTTCCCAAATCTGAATTTTCATGACAATTTTCCTGCAGCTGGTGAAGACATATCCATCCAATTAATTATTCACGATCGGCAAACAGCTTGTGTTCTAAATGGCATTTCACGTCTCGGCACCCGTACGCATAATAGACAAAATGGGCAGGGCACAAAGCCACGGATGCTGGTCAATTGCATAAAAAAGTAAAGATGAGTCGCATTATACGCACTCGATCGCGAAAGAAAATTGAAGGAAGGACGGAAATTAACTGAATGTGTAACATCACATATCGTTGAAACAATCACTTAGGAAATACAATTAAATGACTTGATCAATTTATATGAAACGTGAGCAGACGGTACTGTGACTGAAATTGTAGTCCATCTCAGCGGTTACGCAAAGAAATAAAGGCATAAATGGATAATAAAAATGGTCAAATCAAACGGGAAACGTTGAGAACACACACACTTCACTGACCGAGACACACTGCCTCCTTAGAAAGCGCTTTTAACCAGTGAGTTGAGTGGTCAGGAGGTCCTGACAGAACAGACGACACCTAATCATTTCGCCAAGCGGAACGGTCGGAGTATTCATGTATCTTGAACAAGTCTGTACTTGAGTGCTCTCAGAAACTCCTACGAATTCTGGTGGACTCAGTGTATAATATTTGGTGAAAGAAAATCCCAGTTGGTATAAAGATATATGACCCAACCATCACAGACTGTACACGTGCAGTAACTGACTGCAAACCTATAGTATTTCAAACGCGATGAAGAATGGGAGAGTCGTTCACATCATCATTCCGTTTTACGTCAGCCAGTTACCGTCGTGAACAGGTAATAATTTGGAACAGATTACGCACAAACACCATATGCTACTCCGTTTTATAAGTCCACGCCTGATAAATACATTCAACAAACAAGGTACGATCATTACGACCTTACCGTAGAATGCTACCGTACTAGTAAAATGAACGAAAAGTGGATCGCGAGAAATACTTGCTCATGTCTTCCGTTGACTTTTATGGGCAGTGAAACCAGTTGTTGTTAGAAACCCAAAAACCGGAAACTGACCACTATTTGTGTACTTTGCAACAAAAAGGAAACAGGGGAGACTGGAGTGTCCCCACTCTGAGACAAAAACAGGTGTGAGTTTTGTAGTGTCAACAGTGTGTTCAGGGTGCATATTGTAAGATAGGCTTCCGGGCGGTGAGCAAGTACTGTCCAACGTGACCACCTTGGGTACGCTGCAAAGAAGCTGAAGACGCCTAACTGACTCAGGAGAAGTTCGTGGTGACCCTTACAAACAAGCTGGAATAAAAAAAACATTCATTTTCGGTTTCGTGAGTCCTACTGCTGGTGATTGGTGTAGAAGTCGTCGGAAACGTCAAATCCGACAGTAAATTTGAATACCCAGCTGCAAATAAGGCGGAATCTTATTTGATGAATTTATCAGTTGCTTACTGGGACACACTGATTGCTGTTGAGCTGGTGCACACTGCTTTTTTACTTACACAGTGGGGTTTAATATGAAGGAATTGTTGGTCTTCTTTGCGTTATTTTTGTTACAGATAAGCTGTTTTAATTCACGATTGTTTACCACCCAGCGTTTTTGGTCACTCTCCAATTATGACCCCAAATGTCATCTTGTTCCCGTTTGCCCAATCGGGAAGTGTGGTATGCACAAATGTGAGTGAGGAACATATGTAAAACAGGTTTTATTTTACGATTCATATTTGGACGAAGCCATGAAGAACTTTCAACTTCATATTCAGTTGTGCCATTTATGCTACCAGAAACCTTCATTCTGTACATTTAAATAGTAATGTGATAGCTGTTTTTCTCACACCTCGTCTTCTACATGGTGCAGATGTATCCTTTCAAACTCTTTTGGCAGACGAACACTTTCCAAATACCGATACATGCTTAAAAGTGACAAATTCTACAAACCAGTATGTAAGCTGACTGTTTAGACATTCTAGATGGGGAAGTATTTATTGTTTGCTCTGGGGTTAACACACGTACTCTTTGTCTCAGAAAAAAAACAGTTCACATTGATGACACATTATTGAAACGTCTGACTGCAGCGCAGAAGAGCAAGAGCTTAGTATTTAGTAAGCAACTATTGAGCTTCAGAATGAGGAATAATGGAAGTAGGTACCCATTAGTAAACGACATCTGATCCTGTGGATCCAGCAGAATGTGAAATTACTACCAATGATTCAGGTCAAACGGGTGTTCGGGTTCTACTTCCTTACTCGAATGTTTGCACAGGCTATATAATAATTAAATGCAAGCCCAAAGTCTTAAGTGGTTTTCGTTCAGTTGTAGCATGTTATACTTATTTGTATCTGTTAAAACCCGACTAACAGCGCAAAATCAGAATACGCGACTCGAGAGCGTACACTGGATTTCTGTCACTCAATGGGTGACCAAAACGAATGTGTCATGACCAGTCTGACAGACAACCAATCAGAAACCTATTGATCTAATTTAACCAGATCACCAATGGCTGGTAAGACAAATAAGCAGGTGTTAGGACAAAAGTACATCGACTACCTGCAACAACGGGAACGCGTCCGTAACAGTTTCCCAGCTACTCCGCTGGGACGATTGGTCATTTTGTTGATGTTTTCCAATTGTTCTGCTTGAAACACTGGGTTCCCTTCAATAACTTCATCAGCGGAGAAAGAACACATCTGTTGCGATATGTTAACATTTCGTTTACTCTCTTCAGTCACGAACGT
>LUCH01002520.1:75106-88297 GCA_013368495.1 Paragonimus heterotremus
ATGCAGCGAAATCAGTTCGAACAAAGATCGTGCAATATACCACTACTAGCTTGTCTTTTCAACTCCGTATATAATTGTACCGGCCTGAAGATGAATTATCGAAAACATATATTCGCCTGTATGTCTTTATTCTCATTATCGTAATGGGCATATATGAAACTTGCTGTAAGTGTTCGATGCATATCAAGGGCGCTGCAATAAGAGTTGGCTAAAAACGATTATCATGTTCTCTCACGGGCTAACCGCCATGTGGTTATTCGGTTTTGCTGAGGAAGCAGTTTTATTAAGGGACGCGGAGCATTATCACTGTTAACTAATGGGTCTGATCAATTTATGCTATGAAGTTCTTTCCGCAAGAAACCAACTCCTCCAGTTGGCGAACACGCCTTTAAATGACTCAACCTCTGATCGACCCTTAATTTATAGAGCAATGACCCATCGAATTTGTCACCGTTTAAGGTAGTGAAACACACAGAACTGCAACTCTTCCATTACATGAGAGCCAAACCGGGTATTCGAGAACTGGACTAAAGTTTGTTTGGTGACGGTTCTTCGTTTAAAATTGCAGTGTCCTCGCTGTGTTTTGCTTTTGCTGCGACGTCATGTTTCAAGCCAACAAAATGATTGTTTGCATTAGACACTTATCGTTAAATGTTACGCTAGTGCAGCTACCTGTCAGCTGAACCGCGTCAGAAGCTAAACTGATTATAAAAACAGTCAAAATCCTTAAAACGCTATCTGAAGCAGGAATGTAAAATGAAGGAAACTGTGTACAAAACAATTCGACAATTGAAAGCGATTCAAGGACACAGCGCTTTCTCCAGACTTAAGCAGCAAGACAAGCACTATGTCGTACACAGTCTGACTGCAATGGTGTTTGATCTTCAACTGAGCGAAAACCGAAGATTTAATGTCACCGAACCGAAAGACGTTTGTAAATGTGTCTAACCATTCTTCTGACTTGACTGTCAGCCTAATAATCAATTATGGCATTGCAAGTCTATATTTTACGCAATGAAATCTTTGACCTGACTAAGTACATTTGTAGACGGTCACGAACTTGATAAGATGGTACTGTGACTTAAACTGTCATCCACTTCAAATGTGAAAAGGAAAATTCTGTTAAATAAAAAAAATGAAATGAAGGGCTGAATGAAAATCGTAATGATGTAGATGCAGGTAGACAGACGAGACACATGATTAAGAAGTACCCACTCACAAGGCCTTCAGTATATAGTTCGGTCATTAACTGGTTTATTGACTGTGCGTTGAGGCGTTTCATTGTAGTAGTCTGGAAATAATCCGGGTTTGCATTGAATTTTTCACCTTGGATGTAGTTTCAGTTCCAATTAAGCTTGCATATATCTGGCAACTACCATAGAGTAGTCGGGAATCGTTGAAGGCGATACTCAGGCCTTCAACAACCGTGAACGAAAATACTCTTTAAACATTCTTTTCCCGTTATTAGTTCGAATAAGGGAGACAGTAGCTGATATTGCACGATTTACGTCCAAACAAATTTCGCTGCATCATCACGAGTGCATAATACAACCCTCTGAGGTAGGAATTCGACTCGACATGGTGTCCACAAATCCAGTATTTCTTCGTCTTACTCTCAAAGGCGACGATGTATGTCAACTCAATCACCGTCATCTGATTAGCTCTATTGCAAGAATGTACAACGCAGTTTTCCCAGTGATTCTGTTCAAACCATTCCGGATTCCAACGCCCTGTGTGGAACAGCCGGAATCCAAGTCAGCTAAATCTAACGTTATCGATTAATATCAATGTAGATGCGGCGCATCCTACATAAACAAGACTGAGCGGCAGTTGTGAACCAAGGTCATGGAGCACATCCCGAAATGGATCAAAAGACAGGTTACCCACACGCATGACGTCAGAACCGCGTATAGAAACGAGGGGCCTGTATCGTTCATTGCACATCATATTCCAATGACGCAACACTACTGCGATCTTACAACCGTATTTCGCGTTATCCGCTCAATGTCACATAGGCGAACATCGCGCTATGCAGAAGTTGTTGGTATTCGAAAGTTCAAACTCGTGTTGTGTGTTCAGAAACAACTGTTTGTCGGGTTTTCGTTGCTATGGTATTGACAATGATCGTGCACTTTGAAAATACTCTTAACAAAGACGTAAGCTTCCTAGTCACATACATCAGGGTCATTGGCCATGCGGTCAATCCACGGTGCACAAAGTTGTATCACGTGATAGCAAATGCCTTGCTTTCAATAACGTTTCTCTATCCGGTACATTGTGGAACAAAGAATTTTTGGTAGTTCATAGAGTCGCGATGGGCTTACTGACATCGGAATCAGATCACACTTTATCCCACCTAACCTAGACTGACATTTATACGCCATAGACAATTTGCGCATTGTACTTGATTGATTCGACAACTTTGACAACCTCCCTTCACCCATCGGCATAACCCCGAATATTGGTATCAGTATACCAGCTACGAACAAGTGCGACATATCAGTGGGTTCATAATGTTCACGCAAATGACACTGGTCAATGTAACTGGCTTTGTTGACATGCTGTATTTACCTGATAGGACGATTAAATTGTTTATGTTAGACAAAGCCCAGCTGAAACGGAAACACAGAGGCGAAGATACACAAAGACCGTTTTTCCTCGCATCCATATAGCCAACTAGGATACACTCTAAGCTTTCCGATGTAATTAGCATTATACTGTAAAGTCTTTGCGACAATGTATCCATTAAGGTAACAGAATGACGACTAGTTACTTGGTTCTCAAATGTATGGCTCAGCCTAACAGAAGTTTGTGAGTTTGTTGTGGACTCACACACATTCATACTGATATTCGGGGACAGTATGACACTGCTCAAGTTGGCGGTTCACATGGTTAAGTAAAGAAAACTTGTTAAATCAGACAAGTTCTGATAGGCGGTAAGCCCAGAGGACTCAATGCTTTGCCCAACTGAATAATCAAAAAGGATTTTAAGGATGAAAAAATACAACGGTTAGGTTATCATGATTGGAAAAAAGATGGGTTATAAGTAAACAGTGTAGTCATCTAAATCGAGAATCGTACGGTGTACGAGGTGATAATGAAGACACCAGTATTTTTGCTCCCGGTAATTTTATCATTTAAATATCGCGAAATCATCAGCCATGAGGATACGCAAAGAAAATAAGAGCAAGATAATTGGTGCCGTCGGTGTTCACGCCATCCAAGAAAACTTTCTAACCATAGTAGTCTGTCCAGTAGCCTATTGAATTATGTTTACTTGGTGACCAATGCTGCAGTATCATGTTAAATGTGGTGACAGTCGCATATAGTTGATTTTACCGATGAACTGGCCAACAAACCATATAAATACGAGCAATCCCAAAAGTATGTTGCGTAATGTGCAAGTGAATATGACGAGTTTGTCAATATCACAATTAACTTTAGTAATCATCTGGGTTACATAAACGTCAGTCTAGATTGAGCGGAATGGAGTGTGGTCCGGCTCTGAAATCAGTCATTCCGTCGTGATTCCATGAACTGTCAAAAATTCGTTATTCCATAATATATCGAAGAGAGAAATGTTACAAAAATCAAGGCATTTGCCATCATGTCACCGTTATATCTGAGGCCGTCACTGTCTTCACATGTGACAAATATGTTTAGAAAAGAATTCGAAAGCATTGTCGATTCAAGTGTACCTCGACCACATATTTCGGATGACCCATTCACAGTTCCAATAACTGTTACGCATCGGCAAATAGCGTCGTCATTCAAAGGAAGGGTACGCTAAAAAAGTACCCACAAAATATGCGAGTGGGCCAAATCAAACGAGGCAGCGCTGAAGAAGGTAGCATTGAAATCTCGGAACGAGAAACATACCACCAGATTTTACATATTATGACTGCAAAGGTATTTCAGAGTGTCAGAACCAAACCCACGGCAATCAGATGGTTAAACCTGTGAAATTGTTTGCGGCGACGGTCTCCAACAAACACACATTTCGTCCCTGCTGACTTCGAACGCCGATCGGACCGCCGTCCTGTAGCATAGCGTGCTAGGTCCGCAAATATTGCTTAAAGTTAGTCTTGAGCACATTTTGTACAACTTTGATTCGGTTCAACCAAAACGAGTATATTACCAGTTTGAGCGGTTGCCCACTTTCGTATGCATGCCCTCGAAAAGCCTGTTCCAAAGCACCATGGTAAACTGCGCTGTTGCAAACTACCCCAATGTTGATCACAATTCTATATGCCTTTAAACGCTGTAGCAACACTCTCGACCTCTGACTGCAGTGTGACCCCATTCTGAGTGCACTGTGCACCACTGCGAGTCCGTTATAGCACGACTCAAAAGACTGTGTTCGACAAGTCATCCTGATTGCGCGTGTCTACTGCAATCAGAGAGTCCGAGACAGCCGTTTGCAGACCACGCTTTAGTCTCGGGTTCAGCAACTAGAACCGCACTTCTACAACCAGCCACAAGTTTTCCTATTACTATGATGCTAGTGATTCAGCAACTTTCAATCAGAAGACCTCTTAGCAATTCAGACACCTGAAGAGTGTAGTGTGATCGGTGCAGCAACGGTTTGCATCGTTCTTACGAATGCTTACCTGTGGCTCAAAGTAAAACTTTACGTGTCCAAAGACCCCGATCTTCTGCTCCAACTGCGTCGGGGCAAGCATTGGCCCTGAGCTAGTTCATTAATTATCATTAGTCCGACTAGTTTGTGCCTTCTAACGAAAATCCCACCGTGCGAAGACACAAGTTAAAATTCGTTTCATTAATCCAACAATTTGCGTGCTTCGTTTGACAAATTCGAAACATTGAGTTCCCTTTATCCAGTTCATTAAGACGGATAGAAGACAGTCGTTTGCTTCGAACCATTTTTCACTGAGCAAGGAAAGTATGCACAGCCGACCACCTAAAGTCTGAAGAGGAGCACTTGAAGAGTGTCCTGCTTGCGAATGGATATCCGGCCAAATTTACTGAGATTCACTGCAAGAAAAGAGTGGTCAACCCCAGCTATAATCAGTGCCGAAGAGACAGGCTTCTATCACCCTTCCTTACACAGGTGACCACAGCAATACTGATGCAAGTCGAAAGTTAAAATCATCCATTGGTCGCACATATCCCGGAGCAGAATTGCGCTTGTTGCTTTCTACCCGCAGGATGAGTCTCTACTGCCCTGATCGTTCTTTTTCAGAAAACTCTGCCTCTCATGTTATGTACCAGTTCACTTACAGTTGCAATGACTCATTCATTGGCAGAACGGACCGATACTTACGACAAAGGAAAGCGGAGCAAATTCCCAAGTGGCTAGTGCAAACAATGAGTCAACGCGAGTCAGTACGCCAACAGCCGAACAGAAATTTGGCGTTTTTGACCGCGAGACACTTAATCGCAACAGGGCATATGGTTGATCCCGTCACTTCGTTCGTAGTCTTATTGTGCAACCGTAACTTTAGGCTGTTGGCGTTTCCGAGGCATTGCTGATCAAACGTCACGCACCAGCCCTTTGTTGGCAAAACGCGGTGACGCAAGCAATTTCGTTACTGTGGCAGTGAACCCTGAGCGCTCCCATATGCTGTTCGTTCATTTCATTGTTTTGTCGCCAAGCGCTTAACCTATATAACTGAGTGTTTTATGTAATCGACTGATGAGAATAAACGAAATGCTTGCATTTCGCAATGTACGTCTTCTAGTCGTTTAATGAAATTGTGTTGTTACCAGTGGCACTTCGTGAGTTATAAAACAACACTCTCCCTCCTTTGCTTGTTCACTGGGGTATTTCTACGAAAACCTACATGACAAAGTTTCTACGTGGGTTACAAGCGACAATCGAGGTAGGGAACAGTAAATATTTTTCGAAGTGTGCCTTCCCACGCAACCGAATTTTTCGCAATGCACTCTAATAATTCGTCAGATTCGTTTTCGGTCAAGGCGCCAGCCTCTTGCCACCTCGATACTTTGGTAGGCAGCTTATAATACCGTCACGGAAACAACTGTGGTCAGTTTTGTAAACGCTAGCATACATTTTAGCCACTGTTCTCCAGCTTCTGCTTTGTATGTGGGTCTTATTAGGGGACCAGTTGACTTCGTGACTTCTGGGCATGTTTTCAAACAACGTGCCAATAACAATTTAAACCAAGCGTGCGCAAGTCACAGCTACGTGCTTGTGCTCTTATCTTGTGTGTGTGTGTCTCAGTTTTGCTTCGTCGAATGAGGACAAACTTGCCTCTGTAGCGACATACCGTAACTTGAACACAAGTTGGCACATGCTTGCGCTGTCATATCATGAGGCCATTAATTCTGCGGGCACTTTTGTGCGGTCCACAATTTTCAAACTAACAAAATCTGTAAGTTTCAACTGTGTAAGGCAGTTCAGCCAACTGGTCAGATAATCAGTTTGTCTGCTTTCAATCATCTATCTAAGTTCGTAAAAGCAAGGAGTGTTCAATGAACGAATTCGCACGTTTGATAATAAGAAAGATCGCCAACAATAAACCGAATCGTAAGTAAAAAGAGAAGGGGCACTGAATGTGTCCGGCTATTTCCGCACCGCACGGGCTGTTTGCGTATAAGTTCGATCAGCTAGAGAAATCATAACTCAACTGACCTACAGTTATCACCAATGAATTAGACAGAGGTTTTTGCTGAGTGGACCTCAGATACCGTAAGAGAAAGGGCATGGATTCCATTATAGCTATGTTGAACCAAAATAGACCTCACCGATGAAATATCGCAAGATCTGGCGGATCGTTCCAAATTCCCTTTAGAATTCAACCACTGAGACCTCACTGTTCGTGTGGGGAAATCCACCAATCTCTTTAATCTGAGGTGTGACCTAGTTAACAAGAAAACCAAGTGTGAACTCATCTCAAAGGTCAAAAGTGTGTGGCCTAACACAAACCTACTATACCGTGAGACTGATATAAACGATGGACAAATCATCGAACATATACTGATTGGTAAAACCAAACGAATGAGCAGACTTAGGCTAGCTTAAATGTTTCTTTAAGTATCCATTCCATCTTTCAGGTCGCCGTGGCAAGTTGTCCTCATAGGATATAATGTTCACATATAGTCTCACGAACACCTTGTCGACGGCTAGTGCAACCACGAAGCAAAGAAAACAGCGTTCGGGTGTTCCCTGATAGAATGCCTTCTCCGCTTCTTTGGTTCGTTCGGAAAAGTAAGCCTCAAGGTCCTTACGCAAACTATTCGTAAGTTTATGTTTCCGTTCACAGCAGTCTTTGTTGTGTAGGGGGTCAGAAGGATCAGTCTACGTTAATTTATGAGGTCCGCTGAGACGGCAAAAACCTACATTTGCAGTGAATAAGACAATGCTGTCTGATTCTGATCACTGCTGCACTCAGCACACGTATTCGAAGCAACATCAGACTTGTGAACGATAGCAGAAATTTTTCTCCGTTTTGGACAATACGCCGGTGGTCATAATCATCCGCTGGACGATCGGAGTGGGATTTTGTTGGAGAGTACCTTTTTGAACCTCTTCTCTCCGTAGTCGGAAGAAAGTGAAGTAGCGCCTACAAAAGTGGTTTTTCTGTATGTCAGTGGAATCATGCCTCACTACTTAAGCATTCCTATGCGGTCATAAAAAACGATATACAACTCTATGATTGCAGAGGTCTGAATGCTACCCTTTGGTCTGTCTGACACGGTTGAGCCTGGAGGGACCAGAGTCGTTGTGAACATAACCCTCCGAATCGATGCAGTGCAAAAGCTTGACCACAACGTCGAGGCAACAAGATAGGCCGAGCCTAAAGACTGTAGTCTTGTTACAAGATTTGGTTGGCGACGACTCTACAATTGTTATTGCAGGCAGGCTGACAGGGACCGTCGATCACTTAACTAACCCGGGCAGTGTCATCTCATCAGCTTGAAATTAAAGTCTAAACCGTCCCGCCCAACAAGGTTGGTAAGCGCCGCCTACTTGATCGGGGAGTTCGCGACCATCTACAGGGCTGATTGGAAACACCCTCTGACGTGATAGTGAATTGCAGTCAATGACAAGCCTGTGTTTGCGAATTTGTGGGCTTTTCTTTCTTATGGTACTCCGCTGTTTCTCCCATTTTTCCCCTTCTCTATCTGTCTTAATACATTTATACTTATTTATTAGTCAGCTACTTCGTGGACCATAATCAAGGCCAACGGCGGTCCAAGCCAAAGTGCTTCAGGACATGATTCAAAAGTGAACAGGATGACCCCAGTGGAAGAAGTGTTCCGTTGTTCGCGCCAATTTAAAATAAATGAGGCAAAGCATCTACTAAGGTCTCCCCACATTCTTCAGAGTACCAACACGAAGTCATTTGGGACAGCAAGCCTACTGTATTCGTGAGCCAGATATGTAGCAAAGGACCCCGGCGTAGCCCTAGGTTTACCGATCAGGACACAATATGGCAAGTTTGTAGTGATGACACAGTAGAAGCAAAACGCCAAATGAAGCGGTCTTATAAGTGATCTCCCTAGCGCTCTAACCTTCTAGACTTATTACAGATGAGTATACCGTCCACCTCGATGAATTACGCTGACAGAACGACGCGTTGGACTATTAGCGTGGATAAACTCGAACAGCTTTCTAGTGTTCCCCAAAGCGAAAGCGATTCCTACTTCACTGACTTTCTCTGCTAGTCAAGTCTCAGGACAAGCGATTAGGCTACTCTTGATGTTCTAGCGGAGATCTCTCCTAAGCTAGTTATGTAAATTTCCATGCTGAATGTTCTATCTGATATCTAAATCCAGGGATCTCAATAAGATGCAATGCTTATTTAGCCCAGGATCTATCTTGCAGCATGTCACAGCACCTGCTTCATAAATGGCCTGGGATCTAAACCCACCAGCCATTCATATCTTCGGGTATGGAACTGCTGAGCTTGCACTCTATGATGGTTTGATACTTGTGTTTTACGGTCAGCTTGGCCACTTTGTCGAAAACCAGAGAAGGTGAAAACAAAACAATGACTTGCAGAAGCATAAACCGAATCTTAATACTTGCTTCAATAAGAACGACAGCACCGACTGCAGCCGCGCTACATGTCAGTCAACCTATTCGCAGTGGGAAATTTTCTGGTGCCGCGATGTGTTGGTATTTTGCACGGACAGACTAGACATCGTTGATCCCTGATCCCGGTCTTTTTTCACGCCTGCTTGGGCATACTCCATCAGCTTCCTCTTTACATCTTTCCCCTGACCCGACGACCTACTTCTCTGTTGTATCGTATGACCTCAGGCCGCGTATTTGACCCACCTTTACATTTACCTTTTGATGCATCATCTTGTTGATAGTTTGAGTGTCGCCTCACTGGCTGATGGTGTTTACGTCAATGCACGTGCTTAGACTGTGCATTTTACTGTTGGTAGTTCTGTCGCTATAAGCTCCTTTTAACATTTGGATGTCACCCATACTCTCAACACTGTACAACTGTTAACAACTTCATTCGAACTGTTTATACTTGACGTCTGCATTAATTATTCCAATGACTTGTCAATAGTACACACAAACTTTGTACCCCTCTGTTGACTGCGTTATGTCAGTCCTCAAAGAAACACTCAATCACTGGACGGCAGTTCGATACACACCACATATAACTAACAGCTATGCGGTCTGCCTGAGACCAGGTCTGATTCACAGAAGAGCATCGAGTAATAACAATTATAGACGGGATGTCTAACACTACTGCAGGCCAAAACAACCTGTGTTGAGCGTACAGTTGTGACAACCGACCGCCACAATCAAGACGGTATCTATTTAGCCTGCAACAGCCACCCAACCAAGGCTAAGCCGCGCCAAATTTAACGAAGTGGATGTTCGTATCCCCAGTCAAGACGACTATATCACAGCTATATATCAACTTAAAAAAGTAGAGTAAAAAACGTCGGCCAGTTGGAGCATGGGCAAGTAATGCAGAGTTATGAAAAGTTTACATCCGAGCCTGGTCCAAACAGTAACTGCTAAGCGAATTCTAAATAATTTGCGGTTAATGGGAATCCAATCTACCGACGTGGTTGAGGCCGTTATGCTGAGAACTATACCAACTTCAACCTGACGGGCAGCAACGACTTAGTCACCCGAAATGTAGTCAGCACTGAGTATATAATGCAGGCGTCGTTAGCTCGATACGTTGGCTGCTGTCCTGTTCCTGAACGGACGTCGGCTCCCAGAGAGTCTAACACCTGATCAAGGACGTCCAGTCGACTAATCGGTTCCAGAGTGCAAACGCTGAAGGTACTTACATTCTGGATTTAAGCAAGGGAAGACGAACACCGTAGGCTGGGGTGTGAGTTAGGACCTGGAGGGAGTGTTTGAGAATCTTTTGTGGCACTTGTAAAGTAATAACCAGGAATGGAGTTCGATAAGGGTCTGACGGCCAAATAGGATAGAATGATGGGGGAGGGGCCAGCGGTAGCACATTTTCAGCTGTCCATTCAGTATATATATATATATATATATATATATATATATATATAACGAAAAAGATCAGGTTCAACGTTAAATGTGCCGAAGTACATAGCTTTCTATTAACTATGCTATATACAGTGGATAGAGTGACCCCAATTATACCGAGACAGCCAATATAATACGGAACTAACCGTATCTAGAGTGTCCACGGTTGTATGTGGGCTGAAGTACTGCCTTGAAGGGAAATTGGACAGAATAACCATTAGGTTCCTTAACCCAAACACTTGGTTCGAAATCATACGCCACAAGGTATGTAGAGGGTAGGGGACTGGGAATTGCACTACATTTTTGGTCTCCTCCCGACCCCTTATGTGCAGGAGAGTAACCTGTCAGGTTTCTACCTATTGGCCTATTTCGAACGAATGATCCTGTCGGTACTATCATAACACTTCTCACTCCATCCCAATAGGCCATCCAGACGCGCGAGTCGTCACAGCGTAGTAGAGTCCAGTCTCGTTAAAGTTTTTGGGTACTAACTGATAAGTGTTCCTCACGCCTTTGATCGAAGGCCAGTCACCAAGTTTGAAATTAACGAACAAACTCCACAAAAGAAAGAACAGGAACAACAACACGACCTAAGTCTACGTAGTTGCTTCAAAACATACCAGTGCTCAACAGTGACGCCACCCGCGAATGATCGCTTCGTGATGGATTTGTGTCCGTCGCCATTAGACAATGCTTCTTCTAGTGTAGAAATAAGGCACCCGAGATGTTGATATCATGAGTTAGCGTATTTGTAGCAGTCCAACGTCGCCATCACTGTGCCGCGCTAGCACGCCGTATATGTCACTCCGTGGCTTCTCTTCTGAAGAATAACGATCAAGTTGGGCATTTGTATCACACTCCAGCAAGATTGCCTGTTTCGTTTGCTTTACAACGCTAGCGAATGTCACGGAAAGCACTTTTTTAGTTGGGGTACTGTACATCGGAGCAAGGAGTGCATGCATTTCCCCGACTTATCACAAGATACTTTATTCGAGGTACCAAGCCCGACAGCACATGAGTGACTAACCAATAAGATCCGACTGAGCCACACCCTTTTAAGTTAGGACTTAGTGCGGACCCATTCAGGCCTGACTGCAGGATGTAGCTTCGGCGTCATGAACTGCAATGAATTGATGACTAGCACATAATGACGCTGATAATGAAGAGTCATACGCAGCGACTAATCTCTTCGGAAATAGAACATTTGGTTTTAACGTTACACCTCGATGGTTTCAGGATGTTAGCAGAGAGTTACGCCCAACTGCTCGAGTAAAATCTGAAGGAGGTAAATCAACAGCCATTTATCCCCCTCATCTAGAACACTTAATACTGTTGAGATGTACCACTAAACAACTGGTACTCAAAGCAGTGATCCATTTTAATGTATTTGCAAACATTCGGAAAACGGTATGAACCGTTAAATTACATTAGAAAGCCTAACACCACAAACATATGCATACTCTCCTAGTGGGAGGGACAAAATTGGTTGAACAGTAATTATAAACAAAATACACAGAACATCTGGTGAGTCGTATACCGTATATTCCTAAAGGATTTAGATGCAATTTTCAAAAGACTCTAGAGAACGGTTAAAGGACGACAAAAGACGAGTTCAAACAAAACTCCGAGAGTACTCAACACCGACGACGAAGATCATCAACTTACAGAAATGAACAACCATCTCATACATGTGCAGTCTGGCTGCACGTCACACAACCAGGGGTAATATTCACTTAACACGATGAGAACCGAATATCCGTAGCACAATGCTGTCTCAAATAAACATAAATTGCGGCAGCTATCGACTAAAGAATGGTGCAGCTCGCGAATTCCAGGCGTCATCGTAGTGTTTGGAAATAAACATCAGGTAAGTGTGGGTAGGGCGAAATGGCATGGTTAACGCGAACCGCGTACTATCTACTAGGATCAAACGCAGATGTAACAAAGAATCATGTACGATAGTTAAGAACGTGCAGTATATTTACACTGTTCATTAAAAAAATGTCGCAAGCAATGAGTCAAATGTGCAATGAATACAAATAGACGCACACAAGTGCCCCAGGTACCGGGGGTCTGTTGGGCAGTCACATTAACCTAGTGATTTTCCGGAGGATCCTGCCAAGTTTTGTGTCGTCCTGGTGCAAAATTGACAATTTCAACATGAACAGCCTGCTGTTTTTCGTTCTTCGGTGGGACTAGCATTTTACGATACTGCACAGTATCACCATGATTCGGGACGACTTCACCTTCAATGCTGAATGTAAAATGTATCCGTAGTTGAAGTAACTCACTCATATACATGGACAAACAAATAGTCACCGCCGTCATCTGGTTTAATGAACCCGTGTCCCTTCTCTCTGCAGAAACTGACAATGGTGCCTCTCCCTAATTCTGCCTTGGCAGCATGCTCGGACTGGGATGTGGTCCTGTTTCTTTTATGTATTATTGGGCTGGGTATGAGTAAACTGGGAACAGGGCTGTTTGGAGGCTCCATCGCCATGGCTCGGGAAACCAAAGTACAGCAGGTCACCAAGTTCAGAACGAGCGCGCCAAATGTGACCTTGAAGGGAAGCACTGGGCCTTCAACGATTCAGTTATTTCCAGCGATTTGTTCACGGGATCGAGGATGGAGGCCCGAATGACACGGATCCAGTCAGTTTGTCCGTTTCAATGTCAGCGGTTTTCTGTTGACCTGAAAGGCAGTCATTGAACACAGGATGTAGCAC
>LUCH01002521.1:0-47455 GCA_013368495.1 Paragonimus heterotremus
TCGAAAGCACTAGCAGAGCATCTCCGAAAATTTTATATGACAATACAGGTCCAACTCAGAGCAGGTTGTACAAAATTTCATAGGGATGAAGTTGTGTTCTTGACAATGTTTAGATTCACCGCACATTAACTGCGATGAATAGATGCCGTTTCACAATTGAAATCTCGTAAATCATCGTGCAACACCAATTTGATATTTGAACAGCACCGCGCACACGTGAGTATTGCTCTCTTTACTGTGATTTCTTTTTTTCTTCTTCATATTTTTTGGTTGCCGTTTACCCTGCCTTCTTCTTTCTGTTTGTTCTTTTTCTCCGCTTCATCTCTTTTCTTATGCTGACCATTTTGTTCTTCTCTCTCTGCCATTTTTTCTTGTTTCTCCTTTTTTCCTGTTTTCCTTTCGATCGTTCCATTTACTTTAATCCTCTTCTGATATTTTTCCTTTCTTTCGGCTGTATGAATTTTTTTATTCATTTTGTTCGTTCTCTCTGCAGAATTTATTTTCCTGTCTGCTGTTTCGATATGGAAACCCCGCTTTTCTACGTTTTTGCACTTTCCACCTGCCGTCCGTTCCTCCCAATTTGTTGTTTGTATCAATTTGGAAGCCGCACAAATTAATTCTTTTGGTGGCGAATGTCCAGCTGAATTCGAACCTTTTTTTCGGTCCCTTCGGAAGAATCACTTTAAATGTTGATGATCATGAAATTTTCTTCGGCAGTATCGGAGGCGAGGTTCTTGTGTGTATTTTCGTACGGGTTACAATAGACAGTCTTACATGGCTTCACATTTCACTTTCTTTTATTTCATCCATGTTTGAAACACTACATCCTTCTACGTGTGCAGCCGTATTACAGTAGATCCATTTATTTTGCAGAACACATTCATGAGTGTGAACAAAAAACACTACGATTTTACCTTAGATATGATCTAATTGCACGACTGACCTGTCATGTCTTTGTCATATACGAAATAGAACATAGTAAGAAAGAATCGTTGAAACCTTGAGATCCACGGTCAATAATGTTTATAACTGTTACGACTAGCTGTTCCTAATAAATTAAAATATATATGCAGATTGTAAATTGAAATGAAAAACATGCAAATAAGTAACACAACTCATAAATGTTTCATTATCTCAGATCTATTTTCTTTTCATGCTAATAAATGTGTTTCCGTATCCATTTGTTTAGAGCGCAGATGAGAATGTTGGCACATCACATAATTCTTAACATAATGTGTTCCGTCCAACACAAGATCACATTAATCACTGTTTACAGAAGATCATATCATCGCGATAGGTTTCTTCGGCCACAGCGTTGCTCAAAAATTGGGCTGATAATCTGGAACAGCACTCCTGCGGTAAATATCAACTTCGTACACCGGTTGTGCAATATATTTGATGAGGTTGACGGTTCAATCTGGTGACCAGTTGTCCTAACGGATTCGTGGCCAATTAACTTCACAAAATTTATAACTGTTAGCCAGAACTTAATGACAACACAATCGCAAAAACCTAAGTGAAACTGCGCACTACAATTCAATGTTGATTTTCCCGTGCGGGATGGTTTATACAAGCTGACTATCATTTTCAACGAACTACAATGCAATGCCTCACGTCTGAATTTCAATCACGCTGACATTGACATTTTTATTTCGCCGTTAACAATGAGCAATTAGCCATAAACTTTCAGCCAACCTCTAAGACGTGTGGAATTAAAAATACTCCAAGATTAGCTGGTTTACAGGGTAATTTCCCAGGAATTGGGTGGACAGCCACAATTTCAAACTCACCGGGACGATCTAACAGGCATTCAAATCTTCCTCGTTGTACGCAAGACAAGGGTCAAGCTGCGTTTATAACATCCTGTGCAGTATGATCTTACACTGTTTAGTGGCACGTATTATCACATGCAAGGTGGTTGGGTGATGTTAATTACTACTCGCAAGTTAGACCCACATTAAGTCTCCATATGAAAAATTACTTAGATCAAACGCTGTCAAGATACATGCAGCTACAGGCAACAAGTCCTTCTAGTAGTGTTAACACCTGAAAATGTTGGGGTTGGTGAAATGCTGCTTCCATTGTTTACTTTCGGTTTTCATATCTAGTATGTGTGCGTGGTGCCATCGCCTACTTTTTATCTCCTCCTATGCGTATTTCATTTTGAAACAGCCTTGCTGTTTATTAATTTGCGGAGTGAACCTCAAAACATTTCATAAAATTATGAGTAGATTTTATTTCACAGTTGATCGAAATACTCAACAATCAGTTTACATTTTATTTAAAACTGTCATTTGTAGGTACTTCCTCACCAAAATATATACCAATCGTAAAGCATCATACACGGAGAATCGCATAATGTTGTTATTGATTCTCTTAATATGAATTTGCATTTAGACCAATCAACAATCAGACGTGATAGAATAAATGAGGCAAACCCTAATGGAGTTTCTATCACTTACAGCAGAAATCGTCTGCTTTCTATTCTTCTCTTCAATTTTGTTAAATGCTTCACTGGCAATATGTTTAGATGGGCTTAAAAGTTCTGCATGCTGTTTAGAACTTCCTTGTCCACTGACGATGGTTACAAGCGTTTTATGGACACTCCCTTCACAGTCAAATCTACGAGTTCAGTAATTGTAATACCACATAACGCAGTTCACAGAGGTCAATAAACATTAACTTCACAATTGTATAGTCGTAATTTTAATGGACTTGTATTTTAGCTGCTACGGAAAATGTGCATGTGTACATTGCAGTTTGTGCAGCGCGACAGATTCGAATGTCAAAAAAATTCTAACAATTTGTGAAATTTGCCTAATGCACGTGAGTGTGACAACTGGTTTAATACGATTTCATCCTCCGCTACTCGCACGCTTTTCCATCCATAGCCACTAAGTCTGGTAAGTGATTGCAGCCGAATGTTTAATGAGAAAACAGTAACTCAGTATGTAAACTTTGAATCATAATAATGTGATCCAGTCATCTTTAACTGTTTCAACTTAATAATCACTATATAGACTAGCAACTTCGCCGGACACTGCCGAATTCAGTTTCCTTTAATCGACAGTGTGCGATTTCAAAATGCTGTTGACCTCTTGAATATTAAACAAGTGCGTATTTTTCTTCTTCGTGTTTTTGGTCCACAACCTCCGCTAAACTTGAAATGAGTTGTGCAATACTATCAAGCGAAATCTTCAGCCATAAGATTAACTGTTCCCGTATCAAGAAAAATTGAAATTTTCAAACCGTTTGCCATCAGTTAAACGTCACTCCGCGAGGTTAAAACTGTTTGACGTATAGCTCAATATGATTCTGGTTTGAATAGAATTAATGAGATCGTTAACCAGATATCTTCTTCTCAATAAGGGTGACTTAATTAGGAAACATTTCTTGTAGCTAGTATCACTGCACCTGTCACCAGATGCCTACACAAACGTACGTTTGTAGTTCTATAGAAATGAATACGTGAATACGCATATCCGCACTTGCGGAAGCACAAAAGTCCCAGGAATGATGATTGTACTTAAAGCAACGTGCTCCACTTATTAATGATGCCGAACCTTGGAACCTTTTTGTGTTGCATATTAGAATGGTTTTGTCCGAGTTTGTACTGAACGTTCAAGTTAACAAGTGACGTGTGTTGGAGGTCACCAGGGCTTTTTACGTGCACAGGCAAACATAAAGTCCGTCGAAACGTAGTGCCTGTATTGGATTCGTGAGATCGCATCATGAAATCCGCATCTTCACAATCGCAACTTAAATAGCGTTAGCGACTGTTTTTTCAATACAGGCGTGTCTGCATAAATAATGCCGAATAGGAAAAGTAAACGGAACCCGAAAGTTCACGATATTAAGTCCAGCTAGGATTAGTGTGTGGGTACGATCTCTCCGTGTAAGGAAAGGCTTGTCCCTCAAAATGGTGGTTTCAAGGTAACATGACACGTTTTGCGTGCGCTGTTGTCCAAACGTCTATCTAATTATACTGTAATCTTTTTTCGCAAGACACAGGTGTTATCTGTTCACGTGGAGTGAAAAATACACGTATAAGTAAAAGCGGTATTCAGGCTACGCGTTGCACAAACGTTTTTCTAATTTCACCTCTATTGTAATACTGTTGAAGGCTACTTTTAAAAATAAAACAGTGAAATAAAATAGGACAGCACATTTGCTAAGTATATCAAAATACACTTATTGTAACGATTAAAAGAAAGAATTCTGAAAATAAACTCTCCAACTAACTCGTTGAATTGAGGACATTATTTTGGTAGCCAGTGTTGTTTACGTGCACAAAAAAGCAAGTAACCTGGAGACACACATCATAAGTTATAAATTACTGATTAAGATATTTCCAGAGAATTATTTCACGTCAAAACCAGACTTTTACCGTTAGCAGTGTAGAAGTTTGCAAAGTACGTACTTTTAGGCGAACACCAGCTTGGATATATCATTCCAACCACACAAGCAGCAACTTCGAATATATTGGAATAAAGTTGCTTTATGAAATAAAACCAAAACATACAACGTCATTTTAATCGTACGAACCACTCACTTGGTGTTAAAACAGAGCGCATGACGTACAGTTGCTTTACGTGATTACAACAAAAGAAGCTAATGTGGATATAATGAGCACTATAATCGATAGCGACCATAATTGTTATCCTCAAGTTTTGCATTGTTCAACTAAATAACAATGAGCTTCGAAACGTTGTTTCCTCCATAATAATACACTCAGCAACAACAGTTATTCCTTAAATATAAGTTATTTTTTGAAATATGGTTTGAGATAGCTTAGCCACATTATCATGTTTAGATTTATCACTGTTATGCTAAGTTTAATATTTAATGAAGGAACCCCATTTCGCACAGATAACAAAGTTATTGAACAATGTCAGTTCACTTCTGAAACTTGAATGATTTATGGGACATGGCTCACAAAACACAGTGTGAAATTTCCGGTTGAAATATGTAAGCAAAACTATTAGTTTACTTGTCGGCGCTAACATTTAAACAGAATAAACCTAATTTCTCCCCGCAATTCCGAAAGACAACCCAACATTTCGGCAGCCGCAAACAAACAAGGTTTGACCAGCATATGGAAAATATCGCAGTTTTTATCACCATCTATAATGACTGGTAATGCTTCTCACCTTTTCTAAGGGACAGGGCTATCTTTATTCGAAAATCTTCCAAAAATATTAGCGGGGAAAATGTCAAAGCAAGGTTAATTAAAGAGTACAACTCACATACCATCCATAAACTCCGTGATATTTAATCCTCAGTGAAATTCAGCCTCAAAAGGAACTAAAGTGCTTTCCATGAATGCATGTTGAAATAGTACATGAACGTTCAACTTAAGGGACTAGTTGAACTAAACAAAACCTTCGACCTGCAAATAGTAGTGTAATGAGCCGTATTCTTAAATAGGCTGGGTCTTTTTTTTATTTTTGTTCAAGACAGCAGAAAATAATTTTTAACAAAGTCAGATCATGATGTGTTAAATTTTCTTTAACGCATTTCTTCGACAAGCATATGCGCAAATGAATAATCTCTTTGTTAGGCCTGGAGATTAACGTATGTATTAAAAACTCCTCGTGACATTTACTGGGATAGTGAACCATTCGTGGAGACTGGGAACAAACGAATGGAACTGCGTGAATCTGTGTGAAAATGTACTGTTTGAGCTGTTGTAGAAAATATCAGTTGCCCGAAGAAAAAGGGCTCCAATGTAAACATACTGTACATTTGTTGATCTTCATCCAACTAACGAACATGATAAGTTCGAATGGAGATGAATGGTGATGAATAATTGTGTACCAGTTAGACTTTGACGTATTTTATGCTCTTAACTGTTTTACTAACATTTTGGTTCCGGTCCCCTCAAATGAAAACTTCCCCAAAAGGAAGCATCCAGGAACTGGTGTTTCTTGCTAACGATATGTGCGTGTGATGACAATTTTTTAAGTTGGGTAAATTCGCCCAATCCTCATTTGAATAGAAAGGAAGATTATGAACCCATGACTGTGTTAAACTGAGTTCTTACTTATTTGAACACCACGTTCAAACGTGTCGTGTTTCTAATACTAGAGGATTCTGTTTTATGTTTTGAGGATTCAGTGGAAATGTATGTAATATCGTTATGTACACAGCTAACCATAACCCTGAAATACCACCACCGTATCCCGTACAACCTTCGCAATTTCATGTGGAGCCTCTTTCAAAGCAAGCACACAAAAGCAATGTCTTCTTGTTTGGAGAAGACAAGTACATGGCAAAATCACTGAGGGCCGTATGTCAATTATTAACTTAGATGATCATCTGTCACACACCCATAAGAAATGGACAGAGTAACCCAAGTCACTAAGCCTATAAAAACTAAACAAATTCTCAATATTAAAGACAATACGATCACACCAAAAATTCAATATCAAGGTGTCCACTTCTTTGGAACAGATAATCAGGATGAACTTAAGAAAACAACGGTGTGCGCATAGCAGCATTTCTACGGTTTTGCTGCTCTCGCTTAATTTACTATGTGCTCAGTTTATTGGTCATTGCTGATGGAAAATCAACTTGATTTGAAACTTTTCCGACCTTCTGTTTTCCGATTATAACATAGAAGTCTAAAATACCCTCGGCATCTTTCAGTTTGCTTCGGTTATCCATGAGAATTATCTTGAAAAAAATACCTGAACTTGTTTCCTGAGACTACTGTTGCAATTCAGTCGTTTGGAGAAAAATACGATAAACTCTCGGTCAAGCGTAATTTAAATATTGCCTTGCTGTTTCCATGCGTACACACTATACTTCCTGTAATCTGAGTCTATAACACCTCTGTACAACTGTTTGTATTCTTTGCATTTACTTGGGTCTTCATGCTAGCTCCACTTGAAAGCAAGCCAACCTCAGGTTTTACTAAGGTTGAGACCTGTCAGTAGTAGGCCACCAGGATCTCAAATTTCACATTGGTTTTTGGTGCGAAAGCGTTAGTCTTTGTATTACTAGCCTCACACTTCTCAGCATCTAATCGTCACACACGAATCGTTCGATCAAAGTTGTCTTAAAAATATCACGGTTGGTTTCTTATGAACATCTCGACAGGTCTGGCTATGCTGCGACTTTCCGTACGAAACACCTATCAGCAGTTCCGGACGCCGTTAGTATTTTGCCAACCAAAGAAAAAACTGGTATAGAACTGGCCAATTCAAATTGGCTGTAGCCAAAATCCTCTGGAGGATGTTGTGTAATTCTGTTCGTAAATCGTTTTGTCTGGAACGTGAGATGCCTTTCTTGTAAGAAGTTTCAGGTAATACTGTCATTAAATTTCATCAGAATGTACAATACATGTCAGAATTTTAATTTGAGCATTTTCATGTTTATTTGCCTTGTTGCAATAAGGTCAGCCTTTGCGAAAACTAGTTAATGTGTCAATGAGACAATAAAACCATATATGGGTCAAAATTGTGCAATATACCAATTTGTAGGAGTAAAACCGAAGATACTTCTCTATGCTTGCTTTACCAGCAGTGACTATTTCAAAACGTCGAAGATGCGGAGTTTTAGCAATAGCTTTGGGAAGCATCGATAGTAATGTGCAATGCATGATGAAGTATTAATATAGAACGTTTTCAGTCTATAGTTTTCTACAGTGGACGAATAAAAGGGGACTGTTCAATTGTTTCGATATTGGATCGTGATTCCCCTACAATGACGTATACGATGGGTTTCAACTTTGTCGCAATAATTACTCAACTGATCGATCGTTTTAATATTCATCGATGACACCATCGAGAACTTCTAACGTCCACTTGGTACTGTCCTGGTAGTAACTAAAATTACCGTACACTTGTTCATTTATTCAAGTGATTTCTTATGTAATGCTTTCGAACACGCAATACTCTGTTTCTCATAGCTGTCAGTGAACTGAGGATTAATAATTTATTCGCACATAATAAACTTTTAACGAAAATAAAGCGCAGCCCTCCGAAACAATAAATTGTCTACATCTTATAATACTCGTTCCCCTCCAACTATCAAATTACGCTGAACAACACTATTCGTTTTCACGAGCAGACATTTCACGAAATACTACAATTCTTAAATGACATGAAAACATCATTACTTCAACATAATAATAATAACTATTTAATGATTTCATACAAGTCTGATCGTGGTCCTACAACACATTTTGCAGATTTCGGCATGAGACATTTTATCAATATTCGAATTGCTGAATTATTTGTCTGAATCACTTTGTGTTTCGTGATACCACAGCATATAATGCTAAGATGTTCTGGATTGAAAAACGCCAAGGCTTTAGCGGAAAACTGCTGTTGGAAACGACGTTTAGATAATACCACTTAGGTTATCTTTCACTTAGCTCACGTTTGACAAGCTGCTGAGGAAATTCGCTTCCGATATATGGACTTAAGTCCACCGCCGATATTTCAAATATCAAAGCATGGGAAAGAAAATTTTGTTAATGTTTACAAATAGGCTTACAAGTATGAAGAGTGAATGAAATATAATAACGACATCAGTCCGCTGTTTATTTAAGACAGTGATAACGGCAGTCGAATGATCTCACACAAAGTTCATTGTGACTTCACAACATATGTTGCATATTCTTGGAATTAGGTTGTCCGTCAATACCTCTAATACAGATATTAAATGTGTCAATTTTTTTGCGGTGCCAGATCTTGTTAACAAGTATATGTTGACATCAGGGCACTTGATATCAAAATGTCCTACAGAAACGAGACAAAACTGTCACCAATAAACCGTTGTGAAGAAAGACGTTTAAATACTGTGACTTGCCTCAACTTCATCATGACTGGCATCTGATATGAACGACAGGACTCATATTTTTAACTCGCAGGCTTCAGTTTGATAACGATGGGGGCTACCAAATGTCTGAATTGGCGCAATCAGACAGTGATGGTGAGAACACTGTTACCTTATACTGAATAGGTGTCACTAAACACGTCAATCTTGTTCCCTTAAATGAGCGATGTTGAGTTTAATCAGAAGAATATTCTAGTTAACAGCAAGTTTGGGAGTGTCATCATAAATACCTGTCGAATATGTCAGTTAAGATGACCGCCCGCGTTATGAAGTCAACCTTTACTATATGTGGCGGCTATATTCTTCATTCGCTGTAAACTACATTCATCCAATCAAGCACAGCTATTTCTGTGAATTGGCACAAGTATTTTATACCCCACAAATTATTTACATAACACGTATAACAGATTACCTATTTTTAATGCACAGTTTTATGTATATTTGATTTAAGGTATTTTGCGTTCGGCACGAAAAGGTAAGCAGTCAATTCTCGTAAATAGATGAGCTCAACTACGTAGCTGTCCGTGACAACCTACGACATTTTCTTCTGAGCATAACCTCCGTAAAGACAGTGATAATTGCACCTGAGCGCTGGTTTCCACATTAACAAAAAGGTCACTCAATCCGTAACATCCGGATAACTTTGGTTTTACTGGAAACTTAAATACTTAGTGTCACATGAAACCATTTCGTTTAATGGTTAAGAAAGTTTAATTTTGTGCACGCTAATGTGAGTAGTAAACAACTAATTACGTACTAACCAGGTTTACTATGAATAACTATAGTGTGCAAATTCGGTTACTTATGCGCGGAAATAGTCACTTGTCGAGTCTGTCTAACTTATTTAGCGTTGTGATGTAATATCCCATTTCTATCTATTGGGTGAAATAATTGCAGGAATTTTTGACCAAATCCCGACTACTCTGCAGTTTCACCACGGAGCATCGCTTCATTGGAAACCACTGCGTTATAATGAGATACTTTCGGTTATACCGTTCGTAAAAATGTGAGGTTGGATTTTGGAAGTTTCATCAAAATAAATCTGATAAATTGTACGCGACATTTCTGAATATCCCTGGCCTGACGTTCATTTTCTCATTTTGTTTTCAAATAAGCTACTGTGTGACAACCTCTATCTTTACAAAAGGTTAAAAAACAAGTTTCGGCTCAACGTTTATCGACTACGAATCAGGATGTGAAATTATTGACAACCAAACTGAATTGACAACAGTATATGTAATTCAGTGTTCCTCAACTCTGGCAAACCAGTCCATCCTCAACAATTCAACAATTTCACGTGTTCCTACAAGAAAACATCAAATTTCAAGAGGTTGATCGCGAATTAATACTGAAAAGAAGATCATATATTTGAGTTGAGCTAATCATGCCTATGTGAAATAAAATTGCCAGTTTAGTATTCTTGGCAGCCCCACAACAACAGGCGGCAAAAAATTATAGTGCTAAAACCAAGTATTTACCTAATAAGTTGTACAACAGTTGGGTACTTTTCTTTGATCTCGTTCACCGGTAGAAGAACGCTCATTGACTCACATCAGTAGTTAATCACATAAACAATTGACAGCTAATTTATCGATAATATCTGAGAAATAAATTAAGCGTCGAATAGAAGTTTTGGGTAGTTGATGCCTCGGACACAGTTTACTGCGCCTCGAGTAAACTGTCACAGAACACTAGTTCACATCTTTGTTAGAGCACTAAACACGCCATCTGCATCACATTTCATTCATATGTGCATCTGGATACTTCAGACAGACGGTAAGATATAACCATCTCTCTGTAACTGGTTCATGGTGAGAATAGCTGAAGGGCAAACTCTCATGATGCTCACTAAAGCAACCGCCTACATGAACTGGAAAACAGTCACTTAGGAAGTTTTTCATTCTCAACCAGCGTGCTCCCAATTCTCACAGTCATAAACGCGTCCCACGTGCTGTGAAATCAAGCCGAGGCTATTTTTGTTTTTGAGAATTCAGTGCACCTCAATATTGTAGTGACTGGTTGAATATTAACAGCGTGAAATCTGCCTGATACGGGAGATATAAATTAAGGACTACATGCGTCAAACTTCATGCATGAACTTTACTCGACCTTTTCAGAAAGATCCTCAAAACTAACGCAAAAATCAGCCCGACCATGAAACGACTTTCAATTGACATATCAATAAAGAGTTCCCTTATACGAGATAAGCCGGAATATTGAATAATTAAGCAGTTACTTGCAATTCACCAAAAACTCATCCTGCGAAATACCTTTGAAACAATCCCCAACTGTTATGCATTTAGTGACTTTCCACATCGAGGGCCAGAACAGCTGAACCGTTGAGAGCATTTAACTCATGTCAAGTGGTTAAGTACCCAAACAAACTATGCCCCAAAAACATCGTCTCAGCTGATTGATCTGACATCAGCTTACAGTAGGTTTCCTCCATGATCAACTCCCAAGAATCTTACGTCAGTTTGCTTTATTAATGTTCACTTTTACCATTTAGCCGGTATCTATATTACTGAAAAGTATTGTAGTTTGTCGAATGGTGGATAGTAAGGATGCGTCACGTTAGCGCTCCTACCATATATGAAGACGCTTTACGAATGATGCAATTATTTCAAAATGCTACTTTTCCAGTCAGCTGTCATCGATTTTTGCAAATACTCATCTAAGGCATTGTCAAGTTTCCAATTAAAAGAGCGGTTGACGCGCAGCCAACAAATTAGAGGACGAGGCGAGCAACAAATTACTGAACGTCAGTCTCATCAACCGAATGAAACAATCAGCTACATTTGGTCGGCATGTGGCTAAATATAAATTGCACAAGAAATGAGCTGACCATGATATGATGAAATCTCGTGCAAACCGCCGGCATGTTCACAAAGTAACACAGCCAGCATCGGCACCATCTAACACAGACCTTCATTACTCGAGCGATCGACGCCCATCTCGGCTGCTAAGTATACAACATGTGAGAGAACTAGAAGTATCAACTGGGTTATCTGTGTCTACAGAAGACATTAGATTTTTGTTTGCGCCTTCAGCTGCCGAAATCTGATGGCTAGGGGCTAATAATAACCGAGAAACTGTGAGTGAAATATTACCTTTCACTGTAGTTAACAGTGGTCTGCGAGTTGTTTTCTATTACAGTACTTTACCAGGTACCAACTTGTGTCGAAGAAACATGGAGCGACAGGACGTGAGGATGTTCGTAAGGGTAAAGGCTACATGCTAACCGTATATAGTTGTTCACTTTATATATTACATCACTATGAATCAGCAAAACCGTTGTCAAAAGTAACTTGTGGGCCTAGGTTAGCCGGATAAAAAACCGGCTCTTCAAATGGTGTTTCATAAGATTTGTGGTACCAAGTTACCGAGTACTCACTATTATACATGTTGAATGAAAGCGGGCAATCAAACGTTATCCATCTGTTTCACCCCCAATGTATGCGTGATTAAAAATACGTCATTTTTGTGATGTAAGATTTGTGTTGGCCTTATTAGGAAGATCACTGTCTGGAATGAACTCATATTGACGTTGTTTTGCGGATTCCATATAAGCAAGTATTTACAAAAAATATGACTGCCAGTACGAAATATTCAATAACATCTTTGCACATCAGCCTAACCGACCAGATATTAAAGCACAGCCAATATTGCTTGCTTTAAACGGCTACTGATAGAGCAGGTGGGTAACCGAGTACAAATGTGAAATTTCCGAGCTCCTGGCGTGGCTTCGTAGATCAGCTGATAGAGCGCTTGCGGCGTAGAGGAATGGTGTTTCTGTCGCTGGTTTGGATCCAACCAAAGCTCTGACTTTTCACAGTTGGGTCTCATCTAAACCCATCAACCTGCCAAACTACTCATTAGTAATAAAGAAATAAACACAACAGTTCAAAGCGGTAACTTGCAACACGAATGTGACAATAAATTTTTACCTCCCAACTCCAAACTGCATGCAAACGCACGAATGCCTGAGTACTTCCGGTTGTTCTGTTACCTTAGGAGAACTGATTCGCACACATTAACTGCATTAAGAATTCCATCTGTTTCTTACATCAGGACGTAAAAACAACATTACACTTTGCTCAACATGGAATGTTTGTTATGAGATGTAATTAATCTTTACTGGAATATTTGCTCATAACCAAACCTGTGAAATAAATCGTGTAGATCGCGACGAAGGAGACGGTTAGTTTTACATAACTGACCAAGGTCACCCGGTAAAATTTCACTTTTTTCATCCTTGTGGGTTCTCATCCGTATGGTCTATATAGATAACAATGAAGGAACAGCAATTGAAGCTGAGTGTTCGGCTAACCCGTCTAAAACTCGACCTATTATCGGTTCCAATAAGTTGCACAATGATAAGTTCAACCTTCACCAAAAGCGACTAACATATCGGTTACCAATCTTATCATTTTAGCGTTCAAACAAAAAAGTTAGTCCTGTTTTCAGTTTGTTTTTGGGCATATTTTGTCGCATACTCAAAAGAAGATAACTGTTTTAAACACATGGTACTCAAGTGAAACTCGCATAATTCCAATTTTGTACTGAACATAATCAATCAATTTTATCCTCCGGTATTGCAACTGACAGTTGGTAAACTCAACAAACAACTCGCGGAATTTATGTGGAGAGAAGAATAGTGGATGACAATGCTTTCTTTCAAAGCAGCCTAATCGTCTGGTTTACAGTTTACTGATAGCGCAGAAAGATTGTAATTCATATGTGTCAATTTATGTTTGTGGTTATGAAAAATAAACTGGAGTTTCTCAGATAAAGGTTTAAAATGTGCTGCCATCCAGTTGTTGCAAAAGTAACTGCCTCATCTGTAACAAACAGGTTTACATCAAAGTGGTTGATTCGCGTTCACGAAAAGGTTAAAATGCACATTTTGTCAAAAAGGACACTATTAACGAACTCGAATTTGACAAGTTATTGTGAACACAATTTTCACTTACATTACCCTGGTTACTCTAGGCGATAATGGAAAAGGTTAGTTTGCTTGAACACGTATAGAACTGTGTGAGGAAAAACTAATTCACTTTTAAAAGGGAGTCAGTTCGTTGTAATTCATCAAATTTTCTAGTTCGAAAACTATGACAATTTGCATTAAACAGCAGTACACATGGAACTTCGGCATTCTGAAATTATTAGTATTATCGAGTATGGACCATTTTCTTTTTCCGCTTTGAATGCATTTACTGCAGTATACCGCACAAATATTAATTCATCGATAAAAACAATGCGCTGCGCAAATTGTTGCTTGCTGTAGAAATGTCCCAGAAATATTCCGATGTGCCCAATCGGATATGCACAAAACATGTCGCAACTTGACTTGTTGATCAAAAGAATCCTGTAATTGCATCAACCTCTATTCTTTAACTTAATTTCAAACTATGCTATTTGTGTTTTCCTAGGAGATGATGACAAGGGTTAGTTTGGTTCGACGCTTATTGGAATTTGTGGTGAAAACTATTTGAATCTCAAAAGATAGTCAATTCGTCGTACATTATCAGAATTCATTTTGGTGAATGAAAAGAACCCTCCAGTTTTATCGCTACTCGTTTTCATTAGAATTATTCACACCGCTCTGTTATTAGGTCAGAGAAACTGAAAATAATACCATTTTCTTTCAGAGTAAAAAGACGGTACTGATTAAACTTCCGAGTTATTGGTTTAAGGTATTCAGTCTGTTCACAAGCAACCCATCCGCTGAATTTTTCTGTTATATCTACTGTATTCGAGCCAGAGGCCATACCACAACCGGACGTTCGTGTAACGTTTTACCCCCATCAGTATAGGTGAGGGACTTTCATCGCAATCAGAAAATTTAAAAACGCGGATCACGCAGTGAAACATTAAAGCACTTGTGTTCAACCAATGCATCAAACATTATACTTCGGATTAAAATAGCCACTGTTACATTCTTTGAAAACTGAACAGCACTCTTAACCGACAACAAATCTCTCATTTCCGTGGATATCCAATCAGACCTATGTGAACAGAGGCTCCAGACTCGGCTTTCAGCTATTTTTCTTATGTCTGTAATGCAAAAGTCATTGGTAGTTGTTCGCGAAACATGACATGATTATCTAAGATGAGACTGTCAATAAATCGCAGAGTAAAACAGTACGATTTATCGCAGGTTATCGGCTAGATCTACCAATACCTACTATTTCGTTCGCTTGTACAAATGAAAATTGAATAACAACGGGTTTAAACTGTGATCTGGATTAATTATTCAGTAGCCTGAATCGGCCAAACGAGCTACTCGAAGGCTGGCTGGGGGTGGTGGGAATTGAAGTAATTTTCGATGAAGTCCCCGCGGGCTACGAATGAAAGAGTACGGCAATTAGTTCGGACTTACAAAGCGGGTTAGCAGACGAAGTCACACGAAGAAACTGGTAACAACAACTGGTTGATAACTGCATGTTTCTTTAAAATAACCCCTTTAATCTGTTTTAAGTATGAGGAAAAACTGTCAACATGTTTGTTTTTCTTAAGGAATAATTGAATGGAAGTATATTTTCAGAAAAATAACCCAAGTTTTTACTTCGTTTTACATACAGATGGTGAACCAAGCTCCACCCCTGAGTGAATAATAATGGTAAGCATCTCTTCACCTGCTATATAATTATCGTATCTAACCACAAGCCGTGACAAAGTTTGTTAAATCACTCGAGACGTATCAGTGCGTGTAAACTACATATTGGAGGTTAAGAAGCCTAGTGCCCTAAAGCCGTAACCCTCAAAAAGCAAAAATATGCATTAACTGGAAGCCGCTTGCTCGCCGTATTGAGAATTACCGATTACACAGATCTTATCGTAGAAAAGCAGTTTACCTCTATCACTCAACTAAGCAGTCACGACATGAACACTTAGAGATCTTTGACTGAAGTGCCCTATCAAAGTTATGTCTGAGGGTCTCCCAAAATATGCTGAGAAGTAATAAGACGTTTGAAGACCACCAACCGGTCATTACTCATAGTTCGTCGCACGATCTGCCCTGATATAAATATTTTAGTCAGCCCTTCAAAACAGAATCACCAGACTTGAGATGCGTTCTTAATAGAAACAGTCCTGTCGGCTTCGTGGTCCGAAATGCGTTGCGTATTCTCACGTGAAAGGTGTTACTTAGGACCGTATGATTAAATTAGAGCGGTCCTCCATAAGCGTCCCTTTTCCAGAACTGAATATTACCACGGTAATAGAAGTGCTTTCCAAGGAAAGCAGACGTATGTGAAGAAAGGTCTATTCATCTTAGTTGAATACGGTTAGTGTCGCATGTTGCATTCACGACTGCCGAACAGTAATTTACAAATACTTATCATTTGCGTTGTTGAGCAACTAGGCGTTAAGTTATGTATTACCAGTAGATGGATGCTAATGAAGATCGGAAAAGCATACGACCAATTCACTATTGTCGACTGGATCAGCCAGCGTTGCGTGAATTGTCGCTGAAGAACTAACAAATAAGATACAAAGCTTACTACCAACGCGTTCGGTGGATGGTATTCTCAACTTTACTCACATGTCGTTGTTCTATCGAGCTTTGCTAGATAGTAGTCCCTTTACAAACCAGGAGAAATGATACAGACCAAAAGGTCCCCATACATACCTGGCGATGTCACTGTAGTGTACTGTTACAGGCTTGAGACCAGATGTTATGGTGACTGAAAACGTGTGACACCAAGCAGTTTACTAACTAGTTATCCTCTCTCAGATTGTATTCTATTTTGGCTTAACAGAAGGAAGACAATGACACATGTAATGTTCCCATGTTCAATGAAGTGTCTTAACGACTGAATTACAAATGCAAAACTGAAGGGTCTGACACTGTAGTCAAATGGCGATGGTTATACAGATGCTCATTTCAGCAGGTTCAGTTTATTTGTTACTGACAAATGCAACATCCGAGTGAGAGTATGTGGATGCGGCCCCTCTAGTGGTGTTTAGATGCAATGCAGGAAGCATTTTAGAAGAAACAAATTCCATGCACAGAGTTTTCATAGAGTGACGCCAAAATTAACCTTTGGATGATAAACATCTTATGCCTGCGGTCTACCTGAACTTACGTTTAACATTCATCAGGCCACTGATTGAATCAAAATTTTTGTGTGAATACACCAAGTCCTGAGATCGCAACGTAATATAGAGGCTTTTCCATACGTAGAGGACTCTTCAACTAAATGTCACTACCATTCGCGGTTTGTCAAAGATTCAGTTTTTATGAAGTTTCGTTTATTTGTATCGGTCCTAAGCAGTTTGCTCGCTGTTAATCTTGTTTTTAATATGAGATCATTATCCACTGCCCCACAAACATTTGAACACATCTTGAATAAGGAAATTAAATCGCGAAAAAGGGTGGATAAAAGCCCACAGTTAGGGTAATCCCGAGCATTCACTTATTGACAAGGAGTATTCAGTCACTGAGCGTTTGTGCACTGCACGCCTGAGATAGTCGTATCAGAGAACTAATACCACTCGAGAAATAACAACGAAACTTGAGGTTAAACAAACCTAGAAAGCAAAGAACAACCCCAAGTAATCTATCACTTCACGTAATATGGGTCTTCTGTACGAGGTTGCGGTTACACCACTCTTCTGTTTTATCGTATGACTTTACAAACTGGGGCTTAAATAGAACAGCACATGGTTTTATAATTTAAGGGCAATTTTTGATCTGCACTGATCACTCATTTGGACGCAGCCTTTTCAAGATCGGAAATTCTGACCAGATTTAGGGCAATTATAACTGATGTCCTGAGTTCTCAGAAACGTCATATTTACCACTGACGGCTTCATGTCCTGCCACCACATGACGGGACTAATCAAATTACCACGCCTCAATCTGAGTCATGTTTAGTATCTTGCTTAGTGAAAACTTTGTGACTGTTCATAACTGTAGTATGTTTGAACCGCCCCAAAGCAGTTATTTCTTCGCTAAGCTGCTTTTGTTTATCAATGAAAGACCTTTCATTCATCATACGAAGTTTACTTAGGGTGACACAGTGTATTACTGTTTTGATGTTAGTTGGCTTACGCATTTAGAATAAGGAAGAAGATAATTTCCAATCAAGATCTTAAGTCTGGCATAGGCCTAACTGATGTTTTTCATATCCGTATGATTTACCGTTGAATTACAGTCTAAAAACTTTCAGGTAACTAGCTAAGCACCTGTAGTATTCATACAAAATGACTCTTTGAAACACCGCTTCGGGTTATCAGGCCTCACTCAGATGACAAGGGCTATTGAACAGACTAATGAAACAACTGTACTTTTCAAAATTGTTGAAACCACATAACAAAGTTTCAGAAATATACGTCAGTTTATTACTTAAGTGAACTCGTAAATGGACGCACATGAAATTACTTATAATATCAAGATTTGTGATTTTCTTCCAGTGATATAAAAAGTTTGTTTTTACGTACAGCTTTCTGGTCCGCTCTGCACTTGTGCTGCGTGATAAAGGTTCATTAAGTCTGCACACCCAGCCTGACTGATGTTTCACATAATTTCAAATACTCAGACTAAATGTGATGCAGTATCCTTCCGAAAAGTATCGAGCTGCTCATTAAAGATGGTCAACATTAAATGCGTTTAAATTAATTATTTCTGAACAAAAAGGTGATGAAACGAGAATAAATAGTACAGAATTAATAGGTAATATATTGTATATCTGGAAAATTCGATATGTGGTGAAACAGGGGTGCGGTGATAAATGGCGACTGATAATAAGAACAAAAAACACTCATTTCAAACTCTTGATGACGAAACCACATATTTTCAAATGTGCTGATGAGATTAAGGTACACATCGTCGGTCTGCATGGATTGCCTATTTTGTACTTCGATGAGACTGTTATTTTCAGCTGAGGAAATTGATAACCTTGATGACAACAGCTGTGTTGCCCTACTGGAACTAATATTACCGAGCATTATACAGTAATTATCACCTGCCCAAATCTCGTTATTAAGAAGCAAAGTAACATTACGCTATTAAACAGCTTAGCTGGTGAGTGCAATAACAGTATGTAACTTATGTAACGGAAATATCATTATGTTTGTCATTCGGATTCCTTTTCGTTTTTCCACTTCTTCTCAGGGTTTCATTCGTGTGGCATTAATATTTCTTTGTTATGTTTTTCCGCATAAAACTGTTTGCTTCTTAATAAATTTACCCTGTCCTGGTTGTACTAGTATTTTATTTGTTATTTGGTGATGCAGTAAAGCGGTACTTATAGTAGGAATATTTCTGGTCGATTGCAAACTGCCAATAGGGCTATGAGTGGTTTTAGGGAAGAAAATTTGTATTCGCAGCTAGCAGCCAGTGTGAGTACTCAGTTTGCTAAGTGAGTTGCAATACACAACCTACCAGTCGCCGGGAACTAAAATAACACCTACTACGCTGGATGCGACGTCACCAAACGTTGCACTGTCAGTCCGTTCATTTTGGAATCACATGTATAAACGAGCTCTAAACAGTAACCAGTGGACGGCAAGTTTGTCGTCACGATAAGCTTGAAGAAAGAAAAATTCCGAAACACTAGATGACACTCGGATTCTCAAACTCGATGGATGTGTAATACCATATCTTGCAGTACTAATAAGATATCGGTAACAAAGAGTCACACAATAAGTAAACGGAAATGTATATCTGTGGTTCAAGCCTTCATATCACTTCCATCCAACAACAATACGTTCGCGCCTGAAAACAGATGAAACTGAAGTCAAAAGTTCCAGTGGCGTCTGATCAATAATGTCCAATTCCTCAGGACGACAAACAAAATGACCACCAACCATTCCCAAACAAACAAGCGACAGCTTGAGAAGCCAGCTGGCCAGTGCATGCAAATTGGAAAAATCACTCTATTCATTAAGTATGGGTTAGCCCTCATGCCCCATCGAATCAAGTTGGTTGGGCAGGTAGCAAGATAGAAAAGACCGCGAACGACGGACAGAAAACAGCGCCTGATGCGTTGAGTCGCTATTCACAGTAAACATCGTATTAGTCGCTACGTGGAAAGCAGTTGAGGATGGTGACTAAGTACTTGTCAAATGTCGTATACCGGTGGACTCACTTTCATCTCGTGAACCACTCTGACAGTTAGGCCGTTTATGACCAATCGTGGATGGGCGAGCACTCACATGAAGCGTGCATTAGGTGGCATTATGACTGCCCATGGAGATGACTTGCGATAAGACAGTTCGACAGTATGCACCACGCATATGTTCTTAGCAATTCAGTTTCGGCGTATAACTTCCAGCACGTCAACTTAGGAGGTAGTCAGAGGTCTAAAAAAGTGTCGCAACTTGATATGCGGCCTACGAGCGCGTAAAATAGACAACGGAATAACGGTCAGTGGAACGGTAGATAACGGAACGACGTTAAACGGTTCTGAACAACGGACCACGTAATATGCAAGATTAATACGAATGTTCCCGGCCAACCCAAACACTTGAGGCTAACGAACAAACACACAGAAAAGACTGGCCTCCGGACAGAGCTACTTTATGTCACTCAATCCGAAGACAAGACGGTCACAAACCAGACCATATTTAAAGGGTTTGTGACCAATGAGAAAACAAGGACAGAAGTGGACCAGACAAAGATCCAGACAGTACCTTGACGTCCCAATTAAAAGTACGTGCGTGTGTGCGAGGCGCCTGACGTTGGCATAAAGGTTGAGAACGCACGTGATGGGTAAAGTGGCACATGATCGTGCCGACTATGAAGGTCACTACAGTCAGTAGTGAGTTAGGACACTGCGATGGCAAATAAAACGGTATTTTCGGGGAATTGAGTTCTTCCCCGACAAAAAGCAAGAAAACAAACTGGATGATAAGAGTTAAACAAGTTGGCACGTTGAGCAATGTCAAAGCCTTATCATAACAAAACTGAGATCAGGGAACAACTAATCTCAAGACACGCGTAGGACACTTTAATCTGTCGATAGTTGGAATACCTACGTTGAAGGTAAGCAGACACTAAGCTGCAAGAACTGACTTTTTGCATATGGCCGATGGTGGCACGGTTTTTCAGCGCCTATCAGCATATCTCCGTATTTCATTTTGGATAGAGAGGTCTCTCCACATCATGAACATCACTCTCGTGTGAGGAATGTCTTATATGAGACTGAACAAGGAACGCAGCGTCTCTATTTGTCGCCTTCGTAATCAGTAATTTTCACACGATAGATACAAAATTTCCAGCGGCTATACTTGCATAGGTAACAGGTTGTTTATTGTAGTTACACAATCTACAATTTGGACCGTGCATCCCGTAACGTACTGCACAGTCAAGTGAACTGGACCTCTGATAATATTAGTTTCCAAATTCAGGCAAGTAAAATACACTTATACGTCCAAGTGAACTTCATACAACAGTCTACTAAACAGCAGGCGCTTGTGCTTTATTGCCAACGTAAGCTGATCGTGACGGATTTCTGGACTTCAATGACCACATATTTTTTTGAAATACTTCGGCGTCTGTTGGCTTACTGGACCACATTTGCTGAGCGGATAGCTGCGGGCGACCGTCAAAAAGACGGTGGATTAATCTGGGGAAAGGTGAACGGTTGGAGCTCAGTGCCAACTTGAGTGGAATGTACGACTAGTTAGTCTCACGTAATACCATATTTCAATGTTCAGACGTAGCCTGCGTAGAAGGTCAAGGTTCAGGGTCATCTGGCCACTGTGGCTTGGAAGAGCTCCAATACTGTGCGATCAATACCATGCATTTTGTCAGAAATTTTTGGCGAACATGTGATGGAAATGAATCGACGTACATAGGGATCAAGTCAGTGGGGCCACAACATCTGCGTACCGTTGCGTACCAGTAAGAAGCGTTCATCCCACTCCATCAAAAGAAGATCGGAAAGTGAGACGGAAGAAACAACCGCTTGTTGACATAAGCAACAATGAAATGGTAGCTGGAAAACTTTATCATAAGCAAACGCAAAATGGACCGTAGTTTTACTGAACCGTGAGAGCCTGGATAAAGTTTAAAAACATGAACCGCAATTCGGGCTGGTGACCAGCCAACACGTTACCATAACTAGCATGCGGGTTCTGGAGCACATTAAGGGTGCACCTAGTGTAGTAAAGACAAGCGACCACCACTATGCTGCAGGTTATTATTCAGGTAGAAGCATGCATTTTGGTATTGGAGTAACTGAGGAAATTTTCATGAAGGAATGCTACAATACACTCTTACAAAAGTTGGTGTTTTCCATTCATGAATTTCGCACTGGCAACCGGGATTGGTGTTGTGTGCAAGTGGGTGTTCTGGTTCAGATTCTGAAGCGCATCTCAGTATGTTGATTTTTTGTACAAGCAACAATTGCGTCACCCGCGTTATAGTCGATAACACTAGGGTAACGCAACTGGAAGAATGAATAGTTGGTGGTACCTCAATTTACGATGGTATATTCTGAACATATGCTTGCGGTATGTAAGGTTAGCTAAATAGTTATTGGAATTTCTTGTTGTTATTGAAGATTTGATCAGGCACATGCTCTACCTCTGTTATAACTTCGGCTGGAAAGTTGCTTCAACTCTGTTGCTGCTGAGGTTTCCTTTCCTGTGGGTTAACTTTTAGCGACTGCTGAAATATCAGTGTTGATCTTGACGTAACGAATGTATGGAATGGCATTCCGATTTAGGCCAGTCACTTAAAATTTACAAGACTCCTTCAGTTCCGTTTGGTTAGTGGGTATATGACGCTGGCCACATGTTTAAACAGACAGTTTCAGTTCCATATTGAACGCGCTCTCATTCAACCGATTCAAAAGTTCCCACTTATGTTTGTAGCATACGAATAACCTTAGCTGTTGAACTTTCCTCTAATTGATGCCGAATTCCGTTCTCTTCAAGACTGCTTTGGTGTGGTTATGTTGTATCGAACATATTTAAACAGATACACATTAGTTGTCACTTCTTATTGAAGTAGAAATTTCTGAGAATAATGATATGTTCAGACCAGCGAAGGTCACACACATTCGATTGATTACACACATTGCCGCTTTCAGTCATTTGAAACAAGTAACTCAACCAATACACAATGACCGTCTAAACTGGTCTAATTCGTTATAATGAAGTGGAATCGTAGTTGCAGCTGTTGTTCTTTTCAAAATAAGGTCCGCTATACGTAAAGCATGTACCAAAATACAAACATTCTTGTCCGGACCTGAGGGAAATGAAAAGTTACGGTAAGTTTCAATTATATTGAAAAGGGAAGTTGATTTATCACGAACAATTTTTAAAGGCAGCACGGTACGTATACTGTCAACAGGAGTAGTGTTCAAAATCACACTGCTCAGGTAATTGACCTTAGTTGGTCCACAACGCTAAGATGTAGAATACTATGTGGTGTGTTGGCTGCGAACTTATAATAGTTTGCTCCCGTTGGTGTCAAAGATAGTATCCGTCTGCCAAGCATGCACTTACACAGTACATCTTAGTAGACCTCGTGTGTTGCCAGGGCAAATCATACGGGCGGAGTGGTGGCCCAGTGCATTTCAGAAGAATATAGCTCGTGAATCTACTACACACACAATGCAGGCCAACAAACCTTTGTAATGCGTTTTTTCTCCTTCTTAACATGGTCAAAGTGAACTCATTTTGTTCACCTTGTTCACGCTTAGACAAGGATATTTACATACGGAATTGTAAGTACTACCTATGGTAAACTCTGTTCAACAAACATAAGTGCAGGAAAATAGAAAAACAATGTGATTCAAAAACTAACAATGCAGGTATAAAATACTTGCGTTGCAAGAACTTGGAATAAAATCTTTTATCAGGAAGGTTGAGTTCACAAAAATAAAGTATTGCGAACTTCAGTAGGTTTCAAGTGTCGGAGGCTGTTGTTCCTATTGACCCGAACTCGTCAGTGCAATTATTACCAACGGTCAGTAAGAATATTAAGGAAAAAATGTAGGTGTTATTACTTGAAAAGCAAACTAGCTGCATCTTCTCAACCATGAGGAACACCATCGGTGAATTCAATTAACGAAATGTTCGATACATGATGGTCTTCGAACAGTGCAGAAATGTTCTATGGAAATTCGTGCAGAATTAGACGGACGACAGTAATGCCTTGCTTAGGTGATTTTGACTGAAATAATGATCAGTTTAAACTGCGTTGATAACAGCATTTGAATTAATTTGAAACAGAAAATTTGGTAATGAAGAAAATTCAGCAAAACCATATGAACATCCTTCCATAGATTTGCTTACTTTGACGTGTAATTACCGTGATAATACATGATTCTTAGAGACTTCGGGTAATTGTGGATCAATGTGGACTGAGTACGGGATATCAGGAATATGGAGTGCATGTGAAAGTGGGATAATTATTTTGCTGGAGTGTAGAGGTTTTTAATATCTTTTCGTAACGTATATGTTTCACCCAGCTGTGACAGTACTTTTAATCTGATTCATCAGCCATGGACGCTAAGACCTTTATTTCGTGACAAGCTTTCACGTCTAGGCGAGTTAAATCTACCAACCTTCATCCGCGTATCAATGCTAGGTGTTTCTAAGCTTCGGCAAGCGGCTGATAGCAAAAGAATAAACGGTAAAAGTGTTGTGCGCAACTCGCTCTCCATTAGGACGGTCAACACTAAATGGACTCATGTCTCTTAAAACATACTTGAAATGAAGGTGGTCCCACTCAACTGCAACTCTAAAGAAACCACTGTGCGCTTTCAGATATCATAATATTATCTATAGAAGCAAGTGAAGTGTTAGAGGGTAGGCAACATCAACAAACACGGTTGCTTGTATAAAAGGAAAACACAATATGACTGACATTTTATCCGTCAGGCATATTTACGTTTGGTAGCTGTATTCCAAGCGTTTTCTATGCGCAACCCACCCAGTCAATCGGATCTTTTCATTTGTATTCTGATAAATTTTGAAGATATATCTGCAGGTTCCATGTGTGGCTTCTATTAGATTCCATGTTATGAAAATCGTACTACTGAATATTCACACACAAATTCTCCCCGCAACACAGTTCGAAGTTGCTTTAATTTGCAAAGCGTGTCTTCACTTCAAGTATGGTATTACGTGCTGTTATTGCAATGAATGATGAACTGGCTTTCACACAGAGACACTATTCGATTTTACTTGTCATAGTAAAAGCATTCTGGGACATCCTGATCAGCTGGTTAAATGATCCACTGAGAATATCTGCAGGTATTAGATAACGGAAGACGAGTTAGGGCAAAAAGGGTATTATTGCTCAGGTAAACGTTGGTCTATACTGAGTCGCACTGGATATTCTTTCGCTCACATAGCCTGCACACGTTGTCTGCGTGCTACTTGCCTTACTCACTTGTTTCATATAATTGATACGTAAGTCTGATCGAGCCAAGAATTCTCCTGTAGCTCATGACCTTACCTGTAATCAGGCTCGTGGAAGTCAATGTGGGCCATGGGGAATTTTGCACTGACAGTACAGCTAACGCAATGAAATTTACATTTTTAATGACAAATGTCAACCGCACTGTTTCAATGAGTGTTTTGTGTTTTGTTTCTGGTATGTCCTTAATACACATCGCCGATTAAACCCAAATATTCATACGGGTGCACGTCGGCTATATTCTAAGGGATTTTAAAAACTGTTTCCGGAAATAAAATACTGAAATATAAAATGTGATGTGATGTGGTGCAAACTGATGTTTTACCATCTACCTCGTATCCACTTCAAAGGGAGATGTGAGTATTGAAACCTCTGACTGTTTGATATAAAAACCGCTTTATGTTATTGTAAAGTTGGTATTGATGAGCCAATACGAGACGCTTGCATCTACCAGTTCTCATATCCTAACGGATGTGCTCAAACTTCTGGAAGGATTGAACCATTTAAAATATCTGAAGTTTATTGGCAATAGACTAACAGCCGTGGTATCACATATTATCTTGACTTCACAGTTAGTCACTGACAATCCCTGAAGGTTGAATGAAGATATCCGGCACTATTGCACCTCCGAATTGGTCAATTTTGCACTTGCCAATCTATTCAAGTCGATGGCGTATATTCCATGCAGACCATTCGATGGTATTCATAACAGGGCTTAGGAAGCTCAAATGTAATCTCTAGCATAACGCTGTGTGTCGTTTACAAAACTTTACCGTTGAGGCCTCCATAATTAATTTAGGTGCGGCTCGGCAGTAAGCACAAAATTCAGATAATTGTTATCGGTTATCACAACAAAGTTGCGCTGTTCCTTTAGACGGGTGAAGTTAAGTAAAAGCAAAGTAAGTTAAATTGCTAGCAGCTCTTCTTCAAATTTGATTTAACGCATCTACTCACTTGCGGCGTACAAAGATAAAGATTGTCGTCTCTTGGCTGACCATACACCTAGCTCATTTCTCGTTTGGGATGTCCCGCGTAACCTTCCTAGGTCACAATGTATCCGACAAAGTGCAGGCAATAATGAACTACCCGGAGACCACATCGTTCAAAAAACTTTGCCGTTTTTATGGTTTGGTAAATTTTTACCGCCGTTTCATTCTTAACTGTGCCCATCTAATGCAACCGCTCACCGACTTGTTCAGGGTTTAGTTACAACGGCCGCAAAAAATATCTTTATTAGTTTAAAAACAGCTATCGTCAGTGTACCATCGCTGTCACATTATCCATTCGCTCCTTTAGCGCTAACTGTGGATATATCCGAGGTGGTTGTAGGAGCGGTTCTGCAGCAACAACTCGGTAGCGACTGGTGCCCACTTACCTTTTCCTCTAAACATTCACAACCGAGTCGCGGTATATTGCCTTCGGAAAGGAACTGTTAGCGGTATATCTCGGCATCCGCCATTTTTGGCATGTCAATCGTCTTCACAGACCATAAGCCGCTAACATACATCCTACATTCAACAACCGACAGGTACTCCCCTAGAGAAACCCGACACCTGGATTATATCGCTCAGTTCACGACCGATATCCGTCACATTTCAGGTGTTGCGAACTCAGTCTCCCATGCTATCCCACGCATCAATGCTACAACGAGCACGGCAGACAGCTCAATCAATCTGACAGCGATCGCAGCTGCATAGAACAACGATCCGTCGATCCAATCCCCTTAGGTTAGAATTCATTCGAAAGCATGATTCTTTATGACACTTCACAAGGCATCCCTCGCCCGGCTATCTCATTGGCTCTCCACTGCCGAGTTTACGACACGTTGCACAACACGTCTCACCCAGGCATACGTTCTACAGTCCAAGTGGTCACCGAGCGCTTTGTCTGGCGCAATGTCAATTGCGATGTCCACACATGGGCCAAAGCGTGTGTATATTGCCAGCGGTCTGAAATTCAACGTCACACGGTTACCCCAGGATAGAGTTTCGCATCCCCCGATGTGCATGTTGATCTGGTCACACCTTTATTACCATCAAATGGGTGTCTTAACATGTGCAGACAGGTTTACACATTGACCGGAAGCTACACCAATTCCGAGTTGCTCGTCGGAAACCGTAGCACGGGCATTCTTGGAATGTTGGGCTGCTCAGTTCGGTTGCCCTACTGTAGTGACCGCTGATCGCAGGTCACATTTTGACTTAGCCTTTGCATCACTTCTCAACACATTAGGCTGTAGTCAATTTCGCACAACAGCTTACCATCCGGCAGCCAACGAGTTAGTTGGACGTTCTGGTCGGCGATTGAAAGATTCGTTATCCGCCAGCGACAACCTTTCGTGGCACGAGGTTTTGCCACTAGCCTCGTCAGGTATCCGAAACACTCCGAAGGCCGACCTCCATGCCACACCCTCCCAGTTAGTCTACGGGTGCTCCTTACGTATATCCGGAGAGTTGGTTACCCCACGCGCAAGAGGACCCATCAACTTCGCAGATTACGGTGAGCAGTTGGTCTAACATATGAGACGACTCTGACCGACCCCACCAAGGGAACAGACGATGCCAAGGTAATTAGATCCCCGCTTGTCAAATTGTTCTCAAGTTTTGACGCGGGAATTTGCTTCTCGACGACCTTTACACCCGTCCTATACAGGTCCATTCCGCTTACTCACGTACTGTGATAAGACTTAAGTGATGGAACGCAACGATATGCGCGAGGTTATATCTCTCGATAGACTGAAGCCAGCGTTTATAGAGGTACCTGATGTGGAAGTTGATTCGCGACCAACGACATCCACAACAGCTAGTACACCGTTTAACATTTGTACGTATCCGGTTTTGGTTCGGACTCCGCCTGCCTCGACGGAACCAAGTCTGCAGAACAGACGTGATCGAGAGTTGCGGAAGCTAGTGCGAGTCGCAGACTATGTGGACGTCCGTCGTAGCTAGTTTTTGTTATTGTTGCATTTTCTAACCCAGTTAATTTTAAATGACTTTACCTACTGCGAACTCTGTCAACAAGACGTTTTCTTTTGACAAAAAATAAAAATAGGAAACCTTATTCTTTTGAGCACAGTGGAGGTAGAAACCCATCATAAATGAGCATTGTATCATTTAGATACTAAGAGTTGACCCTCTATCATCTACATCGAACGCTGAGGCCGCGCCTCATGAGAAGACGCCGGAAAACTTGAAATTCCGTAAGGACTACCTACGATGGATGCGAACAGGGCCACGACCCTACTAGGGTCGATTACGACTTGCCTGTCCTCAGTTACCTCGCTTACCTATAAATATTCTTTCCATGCGGTGCTCCATCAACCACTTCCAACTGTTCACTCCCCATCCTCCACCGGCCGTAGTAGCGAGCCGTGTGGCAGGAGTAAATTGGACCATTCATGCTCCTATTAACGGTTCCCAATAACTGAAACACTGTTACATTGGCGAAGCCAACAATCTGGTTGCCTGTTAGTGGAGAAGCTCTGTAACAACCCCATTTGTTTATTGCTGACTGTGTTAAAGTTACCATCGCTATTTGCACTCTTTTGTTCCTTACTTTTGTATGTCCTTAAGCATTTGTCTGAACCAGTATGATACCGACAAGTACCCCGTGCATTCGAACGTACGACCCTGCTGTGTGCTCGTTTGTGGTTCCGCTGTGTTACCGTTTCGCCTTGTTATTCGTTTGCTCTCACACTGACCCCGCGGATCGATAATATACTCTCTGCTTACTTGTTGCGTTATTCCTAGACGGCCGGCTTTGGTTTACTCGATTCTACGAAAACAATATTCTTCAGTGGCTTAAGTCATCTTGCAAACTATCTTACAGAGTGCGCATAAAGGCACGTTCTCTAACTACGGGTCTAGGTTCGGCGAGGTACCCCAAGGTTCAATTCTTAGCCTACATCCTTTTTTTGATATTCATTGACGATCGTTTTTTTCAACCACCTCCCATTATAACTGTTTGCTAAGGACGTCAACGGTTAGCGTGGCGTGAACACTACCGGCGATTCTCTGATTCTACCGGTAAACCTTAACATTCTGTTCGATTAGTTCTTAGAGAACGGCTGGACTTTAATGCTGGTGAGTGTAACGTCATACACATTCGTAGCTCTGTTAACGGCACGTATTAACTTCACGAGTACCCGTCCGGACTTTTCTTGTCCAGAAGGATCTAGTAACTACTGCTTCACATACACTCTAACTTGCGAACGTTGAAGGATATTCGAAGTAGGATGGCATCACCTTGGCATTATTGAAGCGTCTTTTAGGTCACTTCAACCCTAGTTGTTCTCAGCTTTTTCATACCAGTTTCGTCCGACCACATAAGGTGAATGGATCCGTGAACTAACCACCACATATCCAGAAGAACAAGCTGCTTCTGGAAGATGTGCAACGTCATGCCACTAGAGTTAACAGGGGCCTGAACATTAAGCCGTATGAAGGGAGGCTGGCATATATGAACATATATCTTTCAAAGCATCATCGATTCGGCGCTGCCTTGGTGTCGATATTTCGACAAGGACGTCTCCTGGTCATCCGTGCCGACTGATACTCAACGGAGGAACAGCAGGATACTGAGGAACCAACCCTAGAACCGGATGTCCAACTAGACATACTGGAATGAGGGCATTATCCACAAACGGAAGTGGCTGAGCTTTCACGTGCGATAATTTAATCATGCCCAATGTGAAGTCAATGGCTCAGTGACAAACACGGTTGACTCATGAAAGCGTGGCTGGAGTTCTGTTCCCGGCAGTGGCAAGAATATGCACTACTGACGAGCTCTAATAAGAGCGAAACTCGAGTGTTGTGTTTCTTTTTGAAAGGGGCTGAATGAAAAGTCTATGGGAATGCGACAGCTGCGAACAAGTGTGGGTGATACTCAGTATATATGAAAACCAAAATATCCCACTACCTATAATTAATCTGTGCTGTTTCTGTTAACTTTGTAACAATCTTCGAGGCGAAACCACAACACAGGCTGCCGACAGATAATATCGCTCAGGATTGTACAACTGCCAGCAACTGCGAAGGGAATTGTGACAATTGCAACTGAAACTGAACTGCTCATAATTCAGGAACAAATTGCTCAACAGTTTTCGTGAATCCATTGCTTCTAATTCGACGGCGACAGACCGATCTTGAAACCGATTTGATTCACTGTAAACGTTCTTGCGTTTAGTCACAAAAATGAACTAAACTTACATAATTCACTTTATTAGTGGAAGGGAGATGCACTGCCACAAAACAGCTAAAAATACCATATCTGAACTTCAGAAGCTATTAACAGCGCATAGCTTTAATTGCAGTAAGTTTGTTGTCTTAAATGAAGAAGTCACGTGTTAGGTGGTTCCAGCAAGTATTGTAATTATTAGTGAGAAATCTTTCGGTTTTAAAAGACAGTCATTTCGCTGTACACTAGGAAAATTTCTAAAAAGTACAAAATGTTTTGACTTTCCGATAAATTGGTATAACACAGTTTTATGGGCTATCTCCTTTTCTCGCTTAGATTAGTCTCACTGCAAAATGTTACACGAACAATCGTTCATAAACCACAAAGATTGCTCCACAAGAATCGCTGTTTGTTGTAGTAATGGTCAAAGAAGACATGTTCGTGTCATTCGTGAGGCACAGTAAATATCGTCAATTAACTTGCTAATGAAAAATATCTACTGATCGATATATACACCCTGTGGCCATAAAAGTGTATTACGCGACAGTAACAACACTGGCTTTCACGTAGAAGCAAACAGAAGTGATTTTAACGAGACAACAAATGTATACACAGAACAACGGTTACAGACAGTCTCGACGTAATCCAAAACCAGAGAAAGACGTAACGAACAATCACAACTAGTGTATTGGTGATATGGAGACGAGCCGATGATCCACACAACGCCAGTGGCAACACGAAAATCAATAGTTACGACAACAATAGGTTCTTTCTATAGATTAAACAAGTAAGCCCAGAAGGAGTGAAATGTCACAGTTCCAGGGACGTTCGTGTCGTGTAGAACACGTTGAATAATACGTAGGCGGACGACCTGAAATAGATGACAAGGGAGAGAACACCAACGGAAAGTTTAAATTGCAGGCGCAACAGTTTCTGTAGTGTTACATGATCAAGTGCTAAAGTAAACAATTTAAGATTGGCAATCCGTCCTCACACAACCCGACCGCAGAGGTTTTCTGTTATCTATAATGCACTTGAGCCAGAGACCACCCCTTAGGCGTTTTCGTCCATAATGTAGTTAGAAATAAAAATCACACATCTGAGTAACGTTTTAGGCTTATCAACAAGGTCAAATAAGTTTGATTTACTCTTTCCGGAATCAGTAAATTTGAAAATGTTAATCACGTAACCATTGCACCAAAAAATGTAATTTGCTTCGCAGTAACCACCAGCATATTTTTTGTAAGCTAGACACAACTCTCAGTTGAAAACCGCCTCTCACTTCCATAGATGTCCACTCGGCATCTTGCGAAAAGAGGCTTTGGGCTCAAATTTCTTGCAGGTTGCAGCCTACTAATATTACATATCCTTGTCATGGTCGAGACAAGAACTCTCGCCAAGCTTTCATGGGGTAACGGTCTTTACCACTGTGCCACTGATACCAAGGTATGTACGACCGAACTAGCATACGTGAACCCGCGTTCCCTGGTGGCCAACACGGTTGCCTCAAGATTCCTTGGTTGGTTTTAAATTCCAGACTGTGGAAATGTTATGCATTAGTGTCGACCTTTTACTCGAGCGAAGGTCGTGTGTATTGCGTCATTGCGAAAAAGCTGAATGAAATATTTATGGAGATGCAACAACTGCGATCAACTTTCAGTGTATTACAACTCATGCTAATCAAAATTCTCTGTTACTTGCCGTAATATTATATTTATCAGGAAGGGGATCATTATCGATCTTGACTGATGGCTGTTATCTTACTGTCTGTAAAATGTCCAGTATATTTTTGGGTAAAATTACTACCTTTAGCCTAACCATCAGAGTTCAGCTGGCAATTCATTTACCAAAACCAAACTACTGACTACTTGAACTATGGTTGTCAGTAAATCGCGGTGTAAAACCGTACGTCTTTCGTACATTTTATAAGACATCTTTTAATCTCTCTTGCAGTATATGTTTGCACAAGTGTCAGTTAAATGACATTAAGTTCAACTAGTCATCTGAGTTACTTATCCGGTATATTTAGTCGTTATAGTAAAGTACTCAAATGCTAGTCGTGCGTTGTGGAAATTGAACGTAGGTTTTGGATATGTAAACATAAAACATACGGCCAAATCACGGTATGTAGAGTGGGCTACAAACAAGTACGTAGGTCAGTAAGTTGTTATAAAATCCCATTTATCATGGGAAATCACGCAAGTGGAAACTGGTAACAACAGTTGTCTGATTATTGTAAAAATTTCTAGGTTTGTCACTCCTTGGAATTACCGCTCCACTCTGTTTCAAATTAGAGTGAAACTGTCAAAATATTTGTCTGTCACAGTGTGCAATCTGAGTGACATGAAACGGTAGACACCTCTTCGCTCGTTATATTATCAGTGACAGTGGCTAATTGTTTTGCTTATAGTATAGAGTCACAACCAGTCAAAAGATTTGTTAGCCATTACGAGGCATGTCAATGCATATGAACCACACATTTGCGGTTGTGAAACCTAGTCAAAATGACACTCTTCTCTGAAACCTAAATTCTCAGTACAGCAAAAATAAGTATAAACAGGATTTCCTTCGCTTGCAGCAATTAAACCTGCCAATAGTACAGATGGTGTCACTGAGAAACAGATAACATCGTTGACCCAGCCAATCAATCAAGACAGTCAAATTTGGTTATCTTGAACCGGAGTATCACATCAAAGGTAAGCCGAAGGGATTAATGAAAGTTGCTGAAAATCGGTATGAAGCTTGATGGTCACCAACTGTTTGTCACCTGCAATTCATCACAAGTTGTAATCTCTCGATGAAATTTCAGCCAGCTTCTTTAAAAATGATGTACTGGACGCGAGTTTTGTCCAGGTTAGAGGTAGTCGGTGTTTTATACGTTTGCCAAAACCACAGTCTGAAGCGTGTCGCGTGTTCTTATGCACAACTGAATCAGATTAGTTCCGCAAAATCTGTTCTCTGCCGGAGACTGAATAATATGAGAGTAATTAACGTGCTTTCCTATAAAAGTCATTTCATGCGACGAGCGGCTGGTTAATCGCATTTTGTCGTGGTCATAGAGCATGGTCGGAAGTAATTCTTATAAACTTATCATTTGAAGTTGCTGACCGACGAAGCACTAAAACACTTTTTTCCAGCAGTCTTGGGTAATTCAGACTTAAAAAACGATATTATCACTCCATTAACGATGTTGATCGGGTCAGCCAATTTTTTATGAATTGTTGATGAGTGGACAGTCAAGCTGCCACCGGAATTTTCAGTGGAGGGTATTTTCAACTTTTCTGGGGTTTTATTGTTTTGTTGAGCGATGCCAGATATTAGTTTGTTTGTAGAAAGAGAGAAATGGCACTGACGGAATAGCTCTTAAGAACGACTGACAATACTGGCGTCCGGCAGTGTAACAGGTGAGAGACTGGAACTCTGTAGTCGAAAACGTGCACAGCCATACAGAGCATAATTAACAAACCTGCGTCAGGTTGTGTTATGTTTTGGCTGAACAATAAAGCGTCGATGACGCATAAAATGTTCACAGGTTCACCAAAGAATCTCGACAACTAAAAGAAACATACAGCATTACAACTTGCTCGTAACGTTGTGTTATTCTCACCCCATTTATCAGTAAATAAGGATTATCTATAAGACTGCCAATTTTCATCATATAACATTATATATGTTGTCTAAGTGGAAAAGCATACTGTTTCGATAATTTACTGCACATTCCTAATTTACAGGGACAGCACATTTGGGCACAGCTTACTGAAGATTTCGAGTTCTGATCACATATGAGGTGAACGGACTTGAACTGTTTTGCCCTCAGAACTGTTTATACTCTACCACTGACAAATCTCTTGGCTTGCAACTCACCACGTGACTACTCAACTCAGTTCTATCTGCGTTATATTTGTCACTCACTTCAGTTAAAGTTTTATGACAATTTGTAACCATGTCACTTTCAAACCGCTAAACAGTGCTGTTCAGGATGAACATTATGTTTTTCGTCGGATGTTGAACAACAAAGCAAAAACTGGTTCCTGCTGAGTAGTTTGGCAGATTGATGATTTTAGATGAGACCCACCCGGGGCAGTCGATGCAGTCGATCCATATGTAGGATGGGTGGGTAACCGAGTCCAAATGTGAAATTCCCGAGCTTCTGTCGTGGCTTCGTAGCTCAGCTGGTACAGCGCTTGCCGCCTAGAGGCACGGTGTTTCTGTCGCTGGTTCGAATCCAGCCGAATCCCTGACTTTTCGCAGTTGGATCTCATCTAAAAACTTGTTCGCTAGACTGTTCTCGGTTTTCACTCAGAAGCGTTCCAATAATCGTACAAAGTTTAATTAGGGTAGCACAGTGTCTCACCATCCTCCAGGATGATGGTTGGCTCATAAACTTAGGATAAGGACGAATGTAATTTTTATTCACGATAGTAGGTCTGACAAGCGCTTCACTCCACATATGTCACAGATGATGGGCAGTCGGGCAATCCCCAAACCTCACTCAAAGAGCTTAAGCTGTTGCACAGCTTCAATTAATGTAATATGCTTAATTGTTGAAGCTTCAACGCAAGGTTTCGAAAACAACGTAATCCATAGTCTGAATCATCTTACAAATGGACGATTATGGAAGTATTTATGATACTGCAATCTTTGATTTTTGAAAGGTCCTCCACTTCAATACCCAGCTCGTGTTTGCCTGTAGTTCCTTGGTTCTCTCTACACTTGTGCTACTTAAAAAGGCATCCGGACCAAGTGTGACACAGCCTGACAGTTATCGAGCTTCTCATCAACAAAACGTCCGTAGTGAAATGATCAACAGCACACAGACGTAGTACTAACAACTTTCATGGTTGGTGACCTAAGGATATGATGATGAACTACGACAGATTACACGAATAGCATAATATTCATTTCAAACGTTTGCTGACAAAACTGCATGTTTTCTAACGTACCGATGACAGTAGGCTGCACATTGCTGGCCTGCATAAATCGCCTATTTAGTACATCAATGGAACTGTTTTTTTCTGCTCAGAAAATTCATGAACTTGATGAAAACAGTCGATGGTACTCGCTTGAACTGATGGTGCAGCGTGTAAGGCAGTAGCGATCACGTGCGCAAGTCTTGATATTTCGTACACAGGAATCATTGTGATGTTAACCAGCCTATCCAATTATTTGATACAAATGTTTGCGCTGGTATTCTGTTTAATCATTTAGTCATGCTTCTGGTTCCTTAAGCGTTGACATTTTGCAATGATGTCTTGCACGAGACATTATTCTGTTTTCGAGGAAATCGTGTTCACCAGAGTATACAAACGAAAACTAAACAAATTAATTGAGCCCTGATCATTGCGCAAATTCTGGAAAGTTCTCACTCGCAGTTAGCTACAGAGAACAGGTCACCTAGTCACCGTTACCCTCGTGGGCTCTAAGTATTGATGGTCTATGGTCACTACCGATGACTGGTCCGGATCGATATGACGCAGCATCTGGGCTTTTTGTTAAGACTAAAATCACTTAGGTTCTTTGGAAGGGTAAAGTAAGTATAGCGTTCGTATTGTGGCGTACCCAGTTTACGGCACAAAAGTTTCGGTTTCCGATCATCGCCATCATCTGATAGTTTCTTCTTGAAGAAGTCCTCATAGGTTTTGAAATAAAATCCCACGAACCAACAACAATGGCCAAAATTAAACACACTGATTGAGTTGGTTAAAAATTCAGCCGCGGATCTGAAGAAGTAGTTTGAACACCCGGTCGGTTGCTACGTCGGCGCTACAACTAACTTTATCTGTTGCAACACGAAAACTGATAGATGTAAGGATTTCGTGCTGACCCGTCGGTATCAAATTTACAGTAACATGGAGAGTTCTTTTTATGTCGATCAATTAAGGCGGTAGGATTGATAATCATTCGGTAGGTTAGAAAAGGTCACTAAGTCCAAGGCAAGGTTACACTCATGAGCAACTGTTTCGGAACACACCGGGCGAGATTCTGTCGGCTGGTGGCGAAAGTTTCAGTAAATCAGAGGAATGTTGGAACGGGATGACGTGTACGATTTCAAATACACAAGCTAGGTCGATATAGTGACCAGTGATCAGGAGGTGTCTCGCGACCGCGGAACCTTGTTTCATAGATGTCCAGTCTCTGTTTAAGAATGTCCCTTTATGCGAAACAATCGGGTGTATTTGTGAACTCGCTGAAACCAGTTGCATCACTCTGCCTCTGTCTAGTGATATTATAGTAGAAGCTCTACTGTTATGCACTGAAAACGTTAGCTACCGATTTTGGGGTCGGTGTTACCGCCAAACAGAAGGGACAGCCATGGGATCTCACTGAGACCCATCTTAGCTGACATTTTCATCTTAGAATAAACAAGAGTTATCCGCGGACAGACTGAGTCTGTCATATTACAAGCAGTGCGGCAATGATCCACTGGTATTTAGTTGGTCCAAACAGGCGATAGGTAACCTACTGCGGCGCTTAAACAGGTGGCATCCCAACCTGTAGGCAACGTGTGAATTTAAGACTGATAGTTTGTTGTCGTTTCTAGACATACCTATAAGTCGCGCGAAAGGTTGTCTGGCCAACACCTGAACTTTAGTAGGTTCACATTGGTTCACTACAAACGCTCACTAATGTTTACACTATTCACAAAAGCAAGACGAACCTCTGCACAAAATAGTTTTACGGAAAAATTCGAATTAATCACGTTTGTATACCAATCTAATGGTTATTCAAAAAGGTTTATAGAGGAGGACAATAGACTAAAATCGCCCTCCGAACAGTTAGTCACCGTGAGAAACAGGAAGGGTTTATGGAGTTTTCTTTTGAAGGCTATTACAGTATGCATCGAAAGGCGCACTAAGAAAAATAGGGAGTATACGTGTACAATAAGTGAAGACCAAATATGATGGGAAAAACGCGCCACAATATGAGGGACAAAACCAGCGGTGTGTTACGTGAAGAAAAACAAGTACAGGGATAAAGTAAAGAAAAGTACAGTGGTACATACAAAGACTGGCAACTGGAGTGTTGTTGACTGATATTCCTAAACTTACCAGACAGTATCTTCAACCGTAGGTGTTCTTTGTCCTTCGGACCCCGGCCGTAAGGTTGCGAGCGCCGTATTTAAGCTTGTTTCAAGATGAGCGCCATCATATCCCTAACCCAATCCATCAGCCGATCACCGGGCTGTTGTTCCAGCCTAACCTACCACTCGCAAACAAGGCATGACTTCGTAGACGGTGACAACATTCGTCAAATTTGATTGAGTCAAATAAGCTTAACCTCAAGCATCCACGGAGTTTACCAGTTCCGAAGACCCGTCGGCTGACTACCTAATTGTTGACGCGGTATTCCCACCATACTCCACTAATACTTCGGAGACACAAACACTCGAAACATAATGCACTGTGGACACCCTTCGATCAATGAGACTGCCCTCAAGAAGACGTTGTTCACATTTTTTCCACAAAAGATCGAGATAGTGCAGATGCTACAGATGCTGTCAGTTGATAAACACCATCCAACCCCTTGGTATGCAGTTCGTGATCTCACCGGACACTCCGTCAGCGCTGATACAACTTTCCGGGTGTACGAACTTGCTTTTAACTGCTCAACACCGCGGGCGAAAGCTGGCGTAGAATCCTACTGATCTTGCAACAGCATCTTGAACTCAGTAGGTGCAAATGTCATGCAAACTGGCGAACTGGAATTTCTAGTCAGTCCAAGAGCATCATTCGCGCCCCCGCGGATGAATGTGATATCGTCTGCATACTCTGTGTTTTGGAGTCGAGTGCCTTGAAGCAGTTCAACATCATCCTATTTACAGTCTGTCAGGAAACACCGTAGGATCTCTTGTAATATACAATTCAGTTGCAAGCAGAAGGATAGACAGCTTTGTTGCACCTCACTTGGGACACTAAATGTCAACTTTACGCCGCCACAAACCTCACCCCTACTGGTGGTCTGATAGTAAATTGCCTTTAGAATGTCCATATATTTCTCAGAAACAGTTTGCCTCAATAGACAGTCTCAGAATACGGCATTTTCAGCCAAATGGAAGGCTCTTGTGATGTCCAAGATGACCTGTTTCTGAGGGCGACAAACAACAAACCAACAAACACAGGGAGCACCTTATGGCGTCATCAATGGCGCGGGTGGCTAGTTGAACCGCCGTTGGATGCATCGTTACAGGTTATAAGTAAGTTAACCATGGGCTTCAGAGATAGCCTTGCTTGCAACTCGCTTTCTGATAATGGTTTCCCGGATGAAATGGAAAAGCTTTCGACAGTTTCCAGCAGTGGTGAGTAGGTGTCTGTGTCCTTCAGGTAAGGGAACCTTGGTGTTTGGCTCACCATCAATCTGGTTATGACTTCCGCCGCGAGCGGTAAATGAGACAAGTTTCTGGTGTGCGTCCGGAGACGGGATTTGAGCGGTCACCAAACAGAGAGCTATTTAACAAAAGAGGGGAGAAGAGTTGAATTGGCTTGATGTGGCAAAACGTGACATAGGAGCAAAGTCGGCTGCCGACACCTCGATTGAACAGTTGTGTTAGGACGACAAGACAAAATTCTTCAGTAGTAGATGTTCGGGTCCATCATTGCGGGGAGAGATTATTTCTCGGTCGCTTGGGACGAAGAATGAAAATGGCTCGAAGGGCTACACTCGAAGCCTTTGTTTCAAAGGTAATCTAATCCGTAAGACAGTGAGGCGGAGCACGAAGCTCGCAATCCACTAGAGACCGGTGGTCAGCAACAGATGAGTTTATTCGCCCTTCGGACAAAGTTCATCCATCCGGAAGGAGGACATTTGACAGACGTAACGCGGCTGTCCAGGAATCTGCTAACGAAGACGGACCGGATGTAATAGGTTTGTTCAGGCGGGGGTTTAAGACCAAAAGGGCTGGTTAGACGAACGCTGGTGACCATATTTCTGTGTATGATCTTTGAATGAAGTCTAGCCATTCAAGGTACCTGGCAGACTTTGCGTACCCGTTGAAGCCGGCGATCACTGGGGTGATTCGTACGCCTTCCCCGGGAGTTATCCATGTTCATCAGTCCGCAACCTGTGGACACACTCTCGATGGCGTTGAATTAGACCATCTGTATGCCTTCGGGGTACATATGTGGTACATGACGGTGTACGAGTTTTCCCGAAACATAAGAATGGAGGACATCTGCTTGACTAAAAATTCAATACCATTAGGCTATAAATGAGCGAGACGGAATAAAGAGCGACCAGAAAAGTTTAGTGAACCTAAACTCTGAGCTGTTCAGATAAGGGTATTTCGTCACGATTCGACCAGTTCTTTCTTTTGGGAGGAGGAAAATTGAGTTTTCTGACGGCGCACTATTGCTGTGAATATATAGTAGCGACACCGACTAAGCAAGCCGAGACTAACAGGAGCGTATTTTTGAAGAGTTGTTTAGCTGTGGCTCTATGAAAAGTAGGTGAAAACTTGAAATCCGGCAACACACAACAGACACAAAAATAGCTATCAGGCTTTGGGGGGCCCATATATAACGTAACAGTTGGGACGGGAACCGATCGCTTAGCTCGACTGAGTTGAACAAGTCATGTAACAGTTTTGTCTCTGACTTCCCAGTCCATTTTATGATAGCGTCTTTTAAAATGGTATAGAGGAAATAGGACGAGACAGATTCCAACAGATCTTCCACTTCTGCCGCGACATCAGAAGGAAGAGATTGCACCACGTATGAGAACCTTATTTTATCTGATGTTATCCCCTTGGTGGAACCACAGTCGAAGAGTTCGGGCGCTGTATTCGGACAATATTAAAACAGCACTGTGCTCGGTTTTAATGTCACTGTCCGTGATATCGTTAAACATAACCAATACTGAAAAAAGGGGGTAAAGGACTGTTAGGGGGAAATAGGCGGACTCACAAATTTTGTAGTGGCCTAGTCAATCAAATGATGAAAATGACCAAACATATGGTAATACCAAAGAAGAGTTGAAACATCAACGGATAGGCTCAAACGATAAACGTACATATACAACGGAAGACGTATCAGTAAAATAAAAACGACTCACTGATAAGTCAAGGACCGCTGGATTGAATAGATCACCAAACGAGACAAAGACAGCACCAGAGATGTGATCAGGAACACAACCGATGAGTAATTCCACACAAGGCGTGGGATGATGAGCGTTGAGCGTCGGTATATCGGCTGATACGCGGAGCTAAAATAGTTTGCTGTCTAATCACTTTAACAGCCCAAAACTCCGCACGAACAAATAAAACAGTGACGGTGCGCTGTAGTTCCCGTTTATTCGTGTTGACGATTCAATTCAAAAAGTGATGATGATGATGACGGTTTCAAACAAGTGTACAGATGACGTTAACAAGACGATACATACAAAATCGTACAGAAATGAATTATGAAATATAACTGTGAATTATGGACACTACAGGTGCTATTGAGACCGGTCAATACTGATACAATGAAACGTTTTCAAACTTCATTCTGTTCCATATAGGTTACATGCGCTGAGACGTAGTGGCAGGCAAGCACCACATTCACATTCTTTATCACGGTGGAAACACTCTTGTGAAGCGTTCGGTTATTCATTTAAATTCATAACTGTCAAATACGTTCAGATCTGTGACCAAGTTAGTCCCAATCAATTCGCACGTTGAGAATGATACTACGACAATAATCCAGCAAAAGATTTTGATCTTATGCTCGGATGATCGGTCATTTTAACGTAGATCGGGGTGGTCACATCATTTCCTACTTGAGGTTACTTGAAACAAATTGGTTTCAGGTATTCACAACTCCGATCCCCTGAGACAGGCAGATCATGAAAACGCTGACTGCCAGGGAATCACTCGTGTGAACTCGTGATCATATATGTTTACTACAATGGTGTAATACAAAAATTCATGGTCAGCAGTTCGAGAAAACTGAGAAGCAACATGCGTTCAGAAAGCGGATTCCAACAGCAGCTTACAGGCCAACATACCACTAGTATTAATGTCTCATAATGCTACTCTGATGTGAACCTTCTCTAAGTCGCTGGTAAGCCTCTGCTTGCCATGGTCATCCACAGACCTTCTCCCCGTCGACATATCCAGCAGTAATAACAACGCAACGATGTACGAGACTGACAAGGTGTGTATAATAAGCGCAACATTATTCTGACAAACTTTTGTTAAATTGTGTCGATGCATAAATTTTCCATGATGCACTTGGGAAAAAATGTACCAGCAAACAGACCGTTTTCGACAAATTCTCATCCTTGGCTGGTACAGCTATATGGAACAAGTCGACAAGTTGGGGAGTGACAATGTGATTGGCTAAATGATTGATACCATTTCATCGTCGGTTGTCTGTAGTCAATGCTAATCGGGCTGACAAAGCTGGAATGGACAACTCGTTTCACCAGTTCGGCAACCGTCTTCAACCGAGAAAGCTCCAAGACTCAAACGAACTGTTTGTAAAACAAAAGTTGGGTTGACCTAGCCGGATGGCAACCGCTTCAGCCATCGACGGTAGGTAACATTTGATTACCTTCATAAGATGCAGGTAAATCGATAGACGGGGCGAAATGCTTCCTTCATGTCCGAGTGTTGATCATGGGGAACTTTATATACATTGTTCGAAACGGATGTGCAGGTTATTTACAATCTTCTTGCAGACAGTATGTGAACTTGCTACTGTGATAAAATAATTGATGTTAAATGATCAGAAGATCAGGATTGTGCGTTCTTGTAGTATAGTCTTAAGCACAGTCTTGACTGGATATATCTATATATCTATACTAAGGTTAACAGAAAGTTCTACGTATACGTATATATATTGATGTCCAGCGACGTTCTATAAGTACAATGCCGAACAGTTTAAATGAACAATCACTTACAACCAGGTTTGCAAAAGCATATAACAGAGCAGCGGAGACACCTGACAGATTTTCCCCCTTTTTTCGGACGACATAATAATTATGTCGGTGATATTACTTATATAAGGGAATACTGAGCATTGCAGTAGGGAACAGAATACAAGTAATAAAGTGGAGTCCATGGGAATGAAAATAATTTCCGTTCACCAAATGGTTGTGGAATAGAACGGATGACGCGAGCGGATTAGTCACAATATACAGAGAAAAAAATATACTACTGTAAACGCAGGAGTAGAGTAAGCTATATGTAAAATTGAAATTCGCTCGTATAACTGCATCTCCCACCAGTCCTCCCCACACTTTTCGTTTCCTCTGCTACGTCGTGCGAACATCGACGACCAGACTATGTCCCCCATCCTTAGGTTTCGTTGAAATTTGCCACTTCTGTCTATTCTGCAATGCCGTCAAGATAATTATGTGGTTCGCATCATATGGAAGTGGAGAGCAGTTCAGCCCTCCTCCGACGCTTAAGATGTCAATTCCAAAAACGGTATACAACTTTCTCAAGGTGCTCGCGAGATTTTTGAGTGCCTACTGGACTTCTTCAGCTTACGGCTTCTATCTGTTTCGACGTTATTTCGGGACTTTTTCTCAAATGACATCAATCTCTGGGAAGCGACTGGATAGCGTTTGGGTGATTCCGGACAACCGTACTTCCACGGCAAACTAATCCTACAGTAAAAACTGTATTCCACTAAAGATGATTACGCCAGTTCTAGCGACTCTTTATGCTAAATGGATAGCGCGAGATGACAGCTGTTTGGTTAAGAGATTTGCAGACTGTACGTATTTTCAGGGGGGACAGAAATATTGTTCGGTGTACCACATGTAACGCCGACACATGATTTATTCAGCTGCCCACCGCCAACTTGCTTTATTAGTACCCAGACGGGCGAGGTACGTGTCGCGTTCTGCCCCGTCGGACTACAACGTTATTGTTCAGTTGTCCTGGTACAGTTGTCTCTGGTACGTTCAATCTTATAAGTACTCCGATTATGTGAGGACGATTATCGGGAAAGTTGAGATTTTGCAGGTGCTTTCAACACGTAAGTTGTTCTGAAGATCGTACCACTCTTTAGATGTGACAGAAATTCTCTACGGATCAATTCTGAGTTATGCATGTGGGTCCAGCGCCATCTCACGGATACAAATCAGCTTCTGTCGAGGCTGAGAGAAGTAGAGATTCCTTTGTCACCGTTGAAACCCTAGTAATGGCCGATCTAAACTGCAATTTTGGCTATCGCGACAAATGCTCGACAACAAGAGTCAAGTCATACCGGCAATCTAATAACGCGTTGGTTTCTGTCATTATCCAACGGCCACGCAACCTCAAGAGGATCACTCCCAGAGCTATTCGGTCTTTAAACGAAGTTGTAGCGTCAATTGCTGCTTGTTCAAACGTAGAAAACGTTGACTTTTCATGATGCAAGCATTTGGACTGACAATCAACCAATCCAACTCTGTTCCTGGACCTACAGTTTATCGAAGAATGGTTGGCTTTGGGGCATAATTCACACAGCCTTTCATTTGAGCGTGTCGTAGACCGTTCTGTTAAGGTGATCGTTTGGAATCGGGAAAAATGATCCACGTATTGATCGCCATTACATTTTAGGCAAGCTAAACAGCACCTCTGGCCTGATTCGTCCCTTACGTGAGTGGCCAGTGCCGTAACACTGTTTCCACGGTCCCAGGGTCGATCATTCTTATAAAGCCCATAACGTCTTTAGCTGGATTCTCCTGTATACATGGCTTGTGTGATGGCTATCCCTACACAAGCGCATACGAACTCAAACAACTACCCGAAGGTGAGTTCACGAGATGTTTGATGTATACCATAAGAATTTTGGAACCGTCCAAAATGTAATGCATCAGGCAGTCACCTAGCAATCGCAAAACAGTTAATGAAGCATTCAAATCTGTTTGGCCCCGCATATGCAGTAATGCATCCAGACAGGCTTTCATGTGTTCCTAATTATTTCAGCGCATCTCTACCATTCCTTCTCACGATCGGTCCACCAATTGACTGATGTGGGCCCGAGCCATTAAGTGCGGGCGACCAAACTCCTTCTGAAGTGTTTCCATGGCGCCTCACAGATATTCTTCAAGTTTTGGTACTGGGAACTTTCGATGGCTACTCTCGCTTCGTCGTTGCAATAATGAAACGAATGAGATATACGAGTCTCGGAATTTTGCAAGGCGCTCAACACATTACATTGTGCGATTCAAATGAGCAGCCAGTATCTCATTGAGTATCAATTAAATCTAACTACATCTCATTCGGTGAGATATGACAGGAAATTAAAGAGACGTCTAAGGTCACTCTTCCCGTGGTGGGCATTGGAGGAATTAAAGATATCCGTCACACATGACACGCTCAAGACTCGATCGTGTAAGTCGTCACCCTGCATTCCACCATCATACCACTGCGTCACCGATTCGAAGTCGACGGTTCGTTCCATAGAAACATAAAGGGAATTATAAGCAGCACCATCGGTTACATAGGAGTCAGCCATTCTATTTTGCTTTCTAGTATAATTTAGCCAAGATTCCCCATCCAACTTATATATACTTATGTACTGTAAAGTGGATTTTGGAATCAATTTCTCTAATTCTTTTATCCACAATTAGCATGCGGTCAGGTTGTCAGATAACATATTTCATCACCGCTCGATCTTGCAGACTATCGATAGAATATTCGTGGACGTTTTCGTTCATCATACGTGAGCTACTGGTGATGAACGATTTACTGTGAAGTTTCAAATCCACTCTAGGATCCGTTATCAAACAAATAAATATGTTGGAATGTGATTGCTCTACCGCTCATCGTGTTCGCCTGTCTGTCTTCGCTCGTTTTTCGTTTCAGTGTCAACTATGTTGACGTAGTGGATGTCTATATCTACGTGTCGATTGCACGAATTCCGCGAATAGAGAGCCTCTAATACAAGCCGTTCCCCTTTGATCTTTGCCCGTGCGACCACTTTCGCATTATCTATGTTGACCTCGTGGCTTGTGTCCGCGCAGTGGTGCCACAGTTGTGATCTAGGGTCGGCTCGTCGCATTGCTAGTTTGTGTTCGTGCACGCGTTTGCGAAGCTGTTTGCCTGTCTCTCGTACATACTGTTGGTCACATCCCAGACATGGAATCGTGTAGACCACGACAGACTGTTCGTGTGGTTCTACACGATCCTTAACGTTCACCAAAACTGAACGGAGTGTTGAGTTTGGCTTATGTGATATTTGGAGGCCCAGTGGTTGAAGCATCCTTTGTGCTGCTTCAGATGTGCTTTGAATATATGGCACTGTCATTTACGTTTTCGGTTCTGTACGTTCAGTTCTTGTGAAACCCCTGACAGATGCCTTTATGAAATCACTGGATTACCCATTAGAAGTGAACAATTTGAACAGGTAATTTCGTTCTTGTCTTCTGAGTTCACTTGAACTAGAGTGCATATCTGGACGTTGAAATAATGTTCGGACGCAGCTTTTAAGTTGACAGGCTGGATGATTGCTATCGAACCTGAGAACTACGTCAAATGCAGTAGTTTCAAGCTTGCCATCCGGTTTTCTTATGACCGACACATCGAGAAACGCCAGGAGTGAATTTTCTTCCTCTTCGCGTCTGAAGGCTATTCCATCTATTATGTTATTCAAACAGCTGTGGAATTGGTCAAGCTGAGTGCGAGGTAAAACAACAAATGTGTAATCCACATATCGAAGCCACACTTTAGGTTTGAATGTCTGAAAGGCTTCACACTCGAAGTGCTTCATTACGGCGTCTGCAAGTAGTCCTGACATGGGTGAGCTCATTGGTATGCCTCTCTTCTGCAGGTAAGCCCGGCCGTCAAATTGCATGTCTCCATGCAAATTTCCATTGCCCAAATTAATTATTTTGGAGAAAGATTCGTCTTATTGCGAAGGTTATTGTCCACATTTATCAGGAGCAGCAAACTTTCTATCGCAAGTATCTTCGGTATGTTAGTGAAAAGCGACGTAACACCGAAAGAAACCAGTGCATCGTCCTCTTTCAATTCAAGGTTCTTAATCTGTCTCAAGAAGTCAGTCAAGCTCTTTGCATAATGATTATCGTGACGTAAACATGGCCGGGGAATACAAAAAAGGAACTTCGCTAGTTGGTAGTTCGGGGCCGTCCTGGATGCAACGACTGGTCTCAGTGGTACTTGATCCTTGTGGACCTTTGGTAACCCGTATAATCGTGGCACTGGTCCCTCAAAAGGTCTAAAGTAGACTCCTGTTCTTTTGTAAATGGTTTCCTTTAGTGATTCTGGCCCTCAGACCTTTTGTAGGTTCTCCTAGGTCATGCTCGTACGTTGCGGCATCTTTTAAAAGATCGTTCACTTTGTCTTTATAATCTTGTCTATTCAATACGGCTATGGCGTTCCCTTTGTCTGTGGGTAGCATGACAATCTGGCCGCTCTTCTTAAATGTCATCAGGGCTTTATTTCCATTAGTTGCTAAGATGTTTGTTGATTTTCGATTGGCCAGGTGTTGAGACGTCTATTTCCTGACAGTCTACTGCATTTGGTCATCTAGACCACTTCGTTTCAGCCCCGATTCAAAACATGCAACGAAATCTGTAGTGGATGAGTTTGCATAATTAAATTTCAGACCTTTTAACAGAACGGCCTTTTCGTTGGGTGTCAAGTGATGGTCTTATAGATTGTATATAGGTTGAGTGTTTTGTTTCTTGGGCAGATTGAGGCGCTGAATTTTTTTATTCAGTCGACCTTTTGTTTTTGTTCTGCTAGAGTCTGTTGAAAGTTTTGTGGCTTCTTCAGTCTTTTTGATCCATTTGGAATCGAGTAATTCAGTAGCTGCTTTAGCTTTTTCGCACTCGCTTCTGTATCGTTAATAAGTTCACGGTGTATTTGTTTCTGGTAACTCCTGGTGATAATCCTAGCATGTTCTGATTGAATCAGCGGCTTGTATGTAACGCTCTTAGAGAACATATTATGACTAACGCAGTTATGTAGGAAAAAGAGTCGTTCACAGACAGAGCCCTCACGGTTGGCATAGTCTTCCCATTTCCTTACACATTTGAGCATGTTGCGTCCAAACACCTTATATATATATATATATATATATATATATATATATATATATATATATATATATATAT